>JAFMSR010000001.1:25432194-25482194 GCA_022818135.1 Saxidomus purpurata | reverse complement strand
TTTTTATCAAACTTTAAAACACATCAACCAGTGGAGTAACAGATTCAGCAATGCGTTAATCAGTAAGTTATAACTAAATCTGTTCATTCAAATACTTTCCGTATTTGATACCTGTATTTTCCCTACTGATCTTGAAGCAAAATAAGTTATTAACATAACGAGTGCCTTCATTATAGAATGTCAACCCATTTGCAAGCAATTCGTGAAACATCGAGTCTGTTTCATTAACTTAAGTAAGAGCTCGTCACAGGAGAATTATTGAACAAAAAGCGTGGCAGTCATACATTTTTATCCCTCACTTGGGAATTCCATTTATTTCAGATTGTACTGCAAGTTGAACTCAGTCGTCATAATACCACGAGAAGGTCATTATATTAAATGTTATCGCGTGTGTGAAATCAGTAAGAAATAAATCGTACTAGACACTTATCAGAAATTTTTTAACAGACTTTTCTAACCCGTTTTTGGATCGATTGGATTTATTCAATCGTATCCAAAGTTAACAGAGTATTTCAGACCCTTACGGCCGAACTCTTAACACAATTTTGTTGTCGAATACGACCGAAAACTAGTTCTATATATTCAATGAAATAAAAAGAATTGTAATGCATTACCTTGTATTCTGTTTTCATTATGATATATTGATGAATAAATGTAAAACATTAAAAATTACTAAAAATCAACGAGGTATCTGTCCTGTGTATAGAACTAGTTTCTTACGCGGTTTTGATCAGAACAGTTTTCTATGTCAGACCGGAGACACTAAAAGACACCTAGTCAGGCCGAATATGTGTCTTATATCCGATGTTGTGTTTGTGATCATAAACTATCGGAACATCGTAATACGTTATCGAACCACTAGGTACTCTTGAATTTTAAATTACAAAACTCGGAATTCAACATAAAAAACAACGATTTTTTTGTAACTTGCCAACGCCTCTATCACCAAAAGTGCTCGGCCTGACTAGTTCTCTAAAGATTTCCGAACTTAGCCTAAAATACGCCTTCATGCGTTAAGGTATAAAACTGAAACTTATCAGCAAATTAACTCCACAGAGGCACTTGTAGATGTCTTTTTGAAATATGACAACATATTTTTATGCTTTAAACACGTTGTAATTGTTGTATTTTATGTAAATGCGTGGTTCGAAAATGGTACGAAAATGTCCGCATTTTGGCGAAGTCGATTCGTACCTGGGTACGAATAACTGTAAGAAATCACATAGATCTACATGTCTTAACTACGATTTTTACATATATAGACAAATTTAATAATCTAAAGGGAAAATCAAATTCATTTCTCTGGATAATGCTGTCATTTACAAAGAACAAATATTAACTCAATATAAATTGTAACAAAAACTTTCAAACTTTACCAAAGTAGGAAAATGAATTAATATAAGTTTTCTTTGAAAGCTTATTTTCAGACTCCAGTTATATTGTTACACCTTTGTACTATGTATGTATATATACTATGTATTTTCGAGCATAAATATTGTTTAAACTAAACTGTACCACGATTCTTTTGCTACACTAAATTTTGGTGTGTACATTCATACATACATTAATTATATAGGAACATAATAATCATCATAATCATCATCATCAACGTATATGTTAAATATGAAAGATAATAGCCTGCTATTAAAACATTCAGTTGTTATTTTATACAAGTTATGAAAATTTAAAACAGTATGGTAGAAAGGCTGGTAATGACTAGGTGTGTATATTGCAATTCGCAGTATTTTGGAACCACTCACGGGGATAGTTAATGTAAGCTGCAAGTACTTGTTCTACAATAGGTATATACTGAATCAATTTATAACAAAAGATTGATTTATCAATTTTTAGCTTTTCTTTGAAAAACAGAAGAGCCATTGTCATAACCTCCTTGACGTCAGTCGGCACTGTCGTCTTGAATCTGGTTAAGCTTTCCTAAAAATTAACTTTCTCGGTAACCATTAAAGCCTTGAAACTTCAGACAATTGCTTGGCATCAAACAATGGCATCTGTTGCCGAGTGGTTGAGGTCATTGACTGATGTTTACTTGTCCCTCACCGCTGTAGGTTCGTGCCCTACTTGGGTCGAATTCTTTTATGTCTGGGGGCTATCTAGGTTCTACCCAGGTGTCCGCTATTTACTGAAATAATGCTAGAATTGGCACCCAGGGTCTTCCTCCTCCATGAAAGCTGGACGTTGCAATATGACCTTAGCTGTTGAGTGCGACGTTAAATCCGAATCAGTGAATTGGCACAATACAATCAACCCTATGGGCATATCCTATGACTTTTGAATGGCATTAAAAGTTGTTAAAACTATGAATTTTCAGTTAAGTTTTGTCAAAATCCATTTCTCAGTTACTATTTACAGCTTAATACTTCATAGGGTAGTTTAACATAGTCACTGAATGCAAAATGTAAGCACATGGGTTCCTATCTCAAAAGTAAAGTTTACACAACTGGTTAAAGGTCAAAATTTGTGGACAGTAGTGTCTCCAGTTTATAACTTTACTCGTGCAAGGGTGTCCTGATATTTACACATGTGATGTGTACAATCTGTGTTGTCCTGATATTTACACATGTATGTGTGCAGACTGTGTTGTTCAGAGACAATCGATCCTCCAGCACTTTCAGTCCTTTGATTGAATAAAGAAGCGAAAATCCTGCTAGCTCCTATTCATTGGCGAATTATCGTACTATTTTTCATTGGTACTGCGTTCTATTTTGTGATCGTTAAAAAGCTGAAAGTATTTCCTGAAACTGTCTTTTGATTATACTTCATATGTACTTTGACATAGATTCTCGAGACATGGATTACTTTCTTTGTCAGTGTTCGATTGCAAACCTATAAAAGACCATGTCTCCTACGGATACGGTCCTGATAATTGGTACAACTGTAACTTTACACGCTTCTAAGTCTTTCTCAATATGTAAGAACGTAATAAATAACAAGACATTGTATATTGAATATGTTTGAAAAAATCTTTTTTCTTGCAATTGCATAAAGGAGTATCTATATTTAGTTTCAAATATTTTCTGCTAAACTATAAACGATCGACGCGTTTTTTAAACACTAGAGTGCAGAAGTTAATGTAAATTTTACCGCACGACTAATTTGTTTAATTCCATTTAAGGCGCCGTATGACGTAGAGAGGTTGTGCGCAATGCGCTTTCAAATAAAAACATCTAATCCGTTTTGTAGGAAGCTTCCTAGAAATCTTTTTATACTAGATGTGTTTTTCTTTCTGAAAAGACACGATGGAATAGTATGTTTGGTTAAAGATATTAATTGGATATTGCCTCCAAACCAGCCAAAACCTTTTAATTTCTGTTCAATAAACCAGAAACGTCATGATAATTACCTTTACAATTTATCAGACAACAACATCTACGAGGTATTTAAATTGAGTTCCGGATTATTCTTCCAAGAGTGTCTGTGAACATAATGATTAATTTCAAAGATGGAAAACTTTCAGACGACATAACTGCCGCAATACCTTTAGGAATTGTCACAGCTATTTTATAAGGACTGTAAACTTTCAGTTTACAAATCTTTAGTACTCCCTGGTTATTGAAAGCATTGCATTTTGTTATGTTCGCCCTTGAACAATGTCTGCAGCTTATAGCACAAATAGAATACCTGAATACCAAACAGTATGTTATTTCCATCATACATTGTATTTCCGGGTATCATAAAAAGTATAGGTTGTAAAAACTTAAGCAAGAGGTGTTGCTTCAACA
Organism: Saxidomus purpurata; assembly: GCA_022818135.1. Lineage (NCBI taxonomy): Eukaryota > Metazoa > Mollusca > Bivalvia > Venerida > Veneridae > Saxidomus > Saxidomus purpurata. The sequence goes on along the minus strand of JAFMSR010000001.1, from coordinate 25,478,454 downwards.
GCTGATGGAGAGAAAAAAATAGAACTAGACATGTGTACTGTGTGGTCTTAACTGGGTTGGACAATGTCTTTATAAAATAAAATATAATTAAATGAATTGGATTGTTAATGAAATGAACAAACAATGAAATGTGTTTTATTTTAGTTCTCATTTTCAAACATAGTATAATAGATTCCATGGATGGACGTGGAGGTAAACGTTCTACGCTTAATGTAAATAATGTCATTTTCGATAAAATGTATGGTGAGAAATTGCAAATTGTTTATTATTTCATGTACATGAATAATCACATTATTTTTCATTGTGAAGTCTTTTACAGAAAAAAACTGTGTAATTACTTTTAGCTCACCTGAGCTGGCTCAGGGTGAGCTATTAGGATCGATGAATGTCCGTCGTCCGTCCACACTTAGTTCGTTAACACTCTAGTGGTCACATTTTTGCCTCAATTGTCACGAAACTTGGTCAGGATGTTTGTCCCAGTAATTACTCGGACGAGTTCGAATATGGGTCATCTCGGATGAAAAACTAGGTCACATGACCCAAAAATAGAAAAATCTTGTTAAGGCTCTAGAGGCTACTGTTTCAGTCCAAATATCCTGGCAATTTGTCAGAAAGGTTGTTTGGTTGATTTCTAGCTCAGGTTTTATATGGGTCACCTGGGGTTAAAAACTAGGTCACACAGCCCAAATATGGAAAAACCTTGTTAACACTCTAGAGGTAACATTTTCAGCACAAATATCCTGAAAATTTGTCAGACAGGTTGTTAAGATGATTTCTAGCTCAAGTTCAAATATGGGTCATCTGGGGTCAAAAACTAGGTCACACAGCCTGAATATGGAAAAACCTTGTTAACACTCTAGAGGTAACATTTTCAGCCCAAATATCCTGGAAATATGTCAGAAAGGTTGTTTTTATGATTTCTAGCCCAAGTTCGAATATGGGTTATCTGGGGTCAAAAACTAGGTCACACAGCCCAAATATGGAAAAACCTTGTTAACACTCTAGATGTTACATTTTCAGCCCAGATATCCTTGAAATTTGTCAGAAAGGTTGTTTTTATAATTTCTAGCTCAAGTTCGAATATGGGTCATCTGGGGTCAAAAACTAGGTCAAACTGCCCAAATATGGAAAAACCTTGTTAACATTCTAGAGGTAACATTTTCAGCCCAAATATCGTGGAAATTTGTCGAAAATGTTGTTTTGATGATTTCTAGCTCAAGTTCGAATATGGGTCATCTGGGGTCAAAAACTAGGTCACAGAGCCCAAATATGGAAAAACCTTGTTAACACTCTTGAGGTTACATTTTCAGCCCAAATATCCTTGAAATTTGTCAGAAAGGTTGTTTTGACATTTGATACGATGTACCTATAATACCGGTTTTCGATTTATATCGCATACCAGTACGCAGCCCTAGTCTCGCACACATTAACCAGGTCCGTAACAACTTTGTTAAAAGCAGTTGTACTCGGGTGAGCGATAAAGGGCCATCATGGCCCTCTTGTTTTATTTACGATTGAACGTCTATGATTATATAGGTTTTTTACTTTTATGTTGCAATACGAAAATAAGACGCACAATTAATCATATTACGTAGTGTGATAGCGATGCTTGCTACTCCTACCTCGATCAAACAGCAACTCGTCGTTCAACTCCGGAAAAGTATCTGGAAAGTATCTATCAAGGATCTGACTTGCAAAGTTTCGTTTACACAAAGGAAAGAAGATGCAGACAAAAGGAGCCTTTGGGAATTTAGTTTATGAAATGTCAATAGCGCTTGACGTTTTACATACATGTATTAAATCATCCCGGAGGTTGCGGGTTCGAGCCCCACTGGGGTCACGACCGTACTTCCTCATATGACACCAGTACTGGTTTTTCCAGGAAGCGGACACGAGAGTGACTCGATAAGCTATAAGCTTTCTTCACAATCGAGCTAAAATAGATTACTATAAACTAACTAAACTAAAATATGATTATTGAGTGTGGCCAAAGTATACTTTAAAGCACAAGGTCAATGAACACGTGTTTCTCATTTAAAAAACGAGATAAAATACACGCAGTCTAAAGAAAAATATATTATCATTTGACACAAAGACAGTAAGTACATGTACCTCACATGTCTTTTTGTTAGTTCGTACAACTAACCATGATCATATTCTGAAGTTATCACAAGCTCATGTTATGCCAACTTGCAAAGAAACACATTAAATTCAATAATCGAAATAACTCATTTTGATAAAGAACACAGAAATTGCATTATTAAATTATTTCTACAGAGCACATGATTTACATGTGTGACTATGAAGCCTGAAATAAACATAACATTATATTTTATAGTCTAGTTGCTAAATCTAATCATTCTTAGTCATGGTTTGTTCTAAATTCTCTATTTAACCGTTATCTGTTCAAATGAAGTGCACAGATGACCTCTTTCCAAGTTATCTTTTTTAGAAACATCGTTTAAGCCAGTCAGTGACCGGCAAGTATTTTGTATTAATGTTATTGTAGGATTATATTGACGTCAAGAAAAGAGAAATTAGCCAATGTATATATACGTGTCTCTCCGCACTATGGTAACCATAGCAATATTTACAAAGAACACGCCTTCCAGTTGTTTTGTGAATAATCGCTTTATATTCCGAGTATCTTTTACCGCTTTGATTTTCCTTTCTAACACTATTGCCTTTTCGCCTGTTTTAAGCAAAATAGCATTTGAGTGTGATGTATTATAGACGGTATATCAGCTGATGACCGAAAACTATGTTCAGCTGTTATAATTACTCAATTTTGTCATAATGAAGGAGTTTACCGCGTTCATTAATATTGCTGGTCTCTGTGTTTGACTGCAATATAAAAGAAATGGTCATTAAACTTTCACCGAATATTACGGTTATTTTCCCTGTATCAGGCTCGAAGCATAGTTTAGGGGTAAACTATTGATATGCAATGCCTTAAATTACGCAGTACGATGCCCTTGTTTGTCCACGTATTTATGACGTCATTAACATTTAAAAAGCCGACCCGTAAGTTCCATCTCTTTGAAGTCAGACTGTTTATGAATAAATGCTGTTAATTTCACGGAAAAAAATGAACTGGTCTAGACAAAATCATATGTCATACTGCACTAATAAAAATTACGAAATAAAGCCAAATATATACTCAGATTCGAGCAGTCACTTTGAAATTATACATGCCCGCAAAAGGCAGCTTTGATTTTAAAAGGACAACACTTATCTCAATACATTTGAAACAACGTGATTTCCCTTGGGCCTCTTATGTAACGTTTAATAGGGTAGAAGTATCTTCTAAAGTAGCGGAAGCCTTCAAATTCATTTCCTTAAATCCTTGTTGAGATAACCTCCGTTCAAGAAAAAGTAACGGAGTGCAATATCTTACAAAACAGATAAGCTAAAGCAGTGCAATAGTTCTTGTGAACACAGTTTCCTCTAATTGTTCCATATTATTCTATAAAAGATTCATTAATCCCTTCAAAACATTTGATTGTATGGTCCGCAACAGAAAACGTAAATTAGGACAGTAACTCTAAATGTTAAGAAGGTAGAGTAATTGTCCAGCTTCTTATTATACTTTATAAATACTGGCAATACCAGGAAAACACTGTCGAAATAGGAATATACAACGTACACGGAAAACGAAAAATAACAACTTTGCAACAGTTGATCTAAGTGCGATTAAAGAATCCTGTATTTTTCACAAAATCATTTAAAATAGTTCGTGGGTTTCCCCTTGAGGAACGTGTAGGTCATTTGCAAAAATGTCACCAGAGACTAAAAACATAGACATTTTGCATGTCAATCTCATGAAAATTTTGTTAAAAAAAATTATTATTACATGTAATTAGAAATGGTATTTCCAAGCAAAATGCTTAAAAAACCAACGCGGTGAGGTATATTTTAGTCGATTTTCGTGAGTTTTTGGTGTTTCTGCATGTAATGTTCATAAAAAGCCATGTCGAATAATCCGATACATCCAAAGAAATACCAATATTATTACATTTTGTCGTATATTTAATCATGCGAAACGAATCCTGATGACGTCCAGCATGAAAAACGCAAGTTCGTGACTTCCTCCTCCAATTTCTTTTCTAAACCCAATGATGGATAGGATATAGAGTTTGATCTTGTGTAAAATTCTTGAATAGTGATAAGGTAAAGTTAAAAGTATGGAATGGAAATGTCGAACATTGCTGTGAAACCTGCCTAGGCTAACGCTTCTTTCAATAAAAGATTTACGTCTGTAACATCATTCAGTAGCATTCGGCATTGTAACTAATAGTGTATGATAGCCTCATAATAACTACTAATGGCAATTTAAGATGGATAATTAAATTCAGAAACAATGCACTTACTGCCGGGAGGATGGTAACTATAGGAAACGGAAATTATGGCGTTCTTAACTCAACAATTCTTACAAAAAATAAAGAATAATATTACTTTTTCTCTCAATACCTTTACAAGATTACGGCATCCTAGAGCTTTCCGATCAAACAATTACATTTGTACTTATGCATTTGACGTTATGCCATAAAGTGCCCTTGTCAATTGACATTTATGACATATTAAGTCATATGTAGAGTGCTTTAGACTTTACTGCATCGGATAGTAAATTGCCATTTTATTGAAAATGTACTTTTCGCGTCTGTACAAAGCAGGTGGCCTTGTAGTGTATCATAAAAGTACGACCAGGCAAAACAATATTTATCTAAAAAGAAGGGTTGTTTATAAAGTACATAAAATGGCAGATTCAAGTTTACTTCATAAAGCATAAGCACTGCATCCTTAGTGCATTATCAATGAATAAGGTCTTGTGGTTTGAGATTTCGTTTAAAGTCCCAGGAAAACAATTACAAGCACATATTGTAGCTCTTATTATACCAAGAAATATGTCTCACCAGAGGAAGTGACCTTTATTTGTACCAAAACATTCTTAACTTTGCTTTTTAAATAGAAAAGTACATGTCAGAATTATACCGCATTATTTTTTCAATGATATTGCACAAACTAATAAAGGCATTCTGGCAACTATTTTTCATAAAAAAAACAAATTGAATACGAAAGAAAGACATATGTAAATATTGTTTTAGAGTGAATAGAACTAAGTTCTATCATTTTCCTTTCAAAATAGTTATTTCACTATATCATTAAATTCAAAGAGATCCTGGGACTTTCAACATTTTCTACTCTAAGCTCTTGTGGTCATTCTGTTGAGCAGAGCACAGCGGTTTGAGGTTTTAAAAGACCATCTAACGAAAATTCCTGTTAATTGGCAAGGCGGTTCTGAGTTAAAGTCATTTTCGAAGAAAGTGTTGACAATAGTCAAGCGACTAAGGACGATTACACTAGTTTACTATGAGCACTTCTTATTTTTTTCAGTGCTGCATTCCCATTGGCCTTTGAAGTATCAATATAATACATGCAGTTTTCATGATCATAATTGTAAAATCAGGAAATCGGCAAAAGAAGTCTTATTTCAAACTTGAAAGATATTTGTGACAATGCCGGATACCGTAATTGCATTTCTTTACAGTAAAGGTTAAGAAATAAGTTTGCATTTCTAACATTTGACAAAATTATTTCATAACAAAAGAAATCCCTAATAATTTATAATTATATTTAAGTAAACATTTGTGTTCACTTTCCGTTGAATGAGATACAGAAAATGTTCTTACTTGTACGATTAATTTGATATGAGCAATTTGAAGTACATGTCCATAACTGTACATTTACACATTTAATAATGTGTTGCTGCTTCCTCTTGGTTGAGTCCAATTAGTGACACTTAGATGATACATGTGAGACATTGGATACCATTATGTGAATCACTAGCATCCGATTCTATGTGGTCCAGTTATAAAAAAGCAATAGTCATAATAAATTCGGATACTACAATCCTTTCAATGAAATCAAATCTATGCTCGAAAGTTTTGCATTTTTTTCAAGTTTTCATATGAAATTGAATCATTTGAAAACCATACATATTTTAAACTACCGACTTGGGGTAAAAGATAGAAATGTAAAGCATTGGTACTGTTGAGCAAGTATAACAATCAAGGTTTTCAATTAATAGTTTTTGCCCATATATCAGGACAATGTCGAATTTCGACATTTAAAATATCTAAAATACATTTCAACTGTATTTTTCGAAAGAATCATCTGCAACTGATTATGCATAGCCTTATATAGCGCTTATTTTAGTACAAATCCAAACCATCCCAATATTTAAGGCAACTGTTAAATGAAAAAATTAAATATGCTCAAAGAGTTATAACAAACTTTCATCTGGGCGTTGACATCCGTTATACATGAAATCCCATTTTGCAGCAAAGGCAAAGTTTCCAGATCATGCACATACCATGAAATAGCTGATTCATGCATACTATGAATGTAACGGTATTTTAAATAACCATTTTCGAATGTCGCAAACTTGTCTTTTTAATATACTCACCCAAAATGAAAACTAAACACTTTAATTATACAAATATTTAATACAATATTAAATCAATGTATTTCACTCTGACTCTATAAAATAAGACCAATAACAAAGGCGGTAATAGGCCTAAAAGTTAAAGTATTTTATCATGCATGACGGGGAGATAACTCATATTGTGAAAACAGACAGTTTATCAAAAACGAAATTGGTTGTCAAGACAAAATATTCTTTTTGCTGTCAGTTGAGAGAAACTAATGTTAAGACTAGAAAACTCAACAATGTTTTATGAAAGCACAATGCAAAAGCGAGAGCTGAGACTCCAAAGATTCAAATTATTAAATTACCTCCCTTTGAATTGAATATATAGGTGAATTAATGACCATATATCTCAAAGCTCCTGTGATGATTTTTTTTTCATAAACTTACGCTCCAACTGATAAAGTTTAACATTCTTACAAATAATTGAATTCCGCCTCCTGCATTGTGAGATTGTGGTGTTAATTTCTCTTGCATAGTAACTCCCATTATAAATCTGTAAAGTTTTCATTTTTACTCAGTATAGATAAAATAGCTTGTATTTTCGATCTGATTCCGCTTAAGGTCCTAAGTTGCTATATTCTTAAAGCCATTGTATGTCTGCAATGGTGAAAGTTTAGCTTAACATCTATTGAAACTAGTTCTCGTTTTGTCTAAGACTAAGCCAGACTACCAATCTGTACTATAACGTACTGACTCACTATAGTAGGCTGTCACCCTCACTTTATATTTTCAAGATCTATTTCACAATGCCGACTTAACAGGAATCACCTAAAATGTTTGCTATACAACCGTAGATGTTCGTCTGTGGCCAGTGGTTCCTACTTCAGCTTTAATTCAATCCGAGTATCTTAAATGTTTGTTAGACTGATACTTTATCGCGGGAAATGCTTAGCAGCACATGAAGTTCTTCACTCTTTCAATAGAATAAGAATTTGTCACAATTACAAATGCTATATATAGCTAGCAATGTTTTATCTAGAAATAATAGAATTTTCCTTCTTTTCTAGCTGCGTAATTTTACAATACAGAACAATACGCGGTTTTATTTTTCCGTTAGCTATTAATTTAATGAAATACGTAAGATTTCTTTAAAAGAAAATTGTTATCAGTAAAGAAAAACTTAGTTATTAATTTGTAAACTTGATATGCGTCGTTTAAAGTACATATACGGACAGCAAAAAGAAACTGTGCACTTTTACCGGTATATTATGCATAGCCACCGACATGTATTGTGGCACGGACCTATGTGTATTTAAGGCCGGTTTCTCAACCTTTGCGAGTTAAATTTTTAACACCGATGTTAGGTAACCAGCCAAGTAACTCTGCAGTTGTAACGGGTTGATTTGTAACAACATTGGATTTCTTTGCATCGGGTTTACGTAACTCGCCAATAACAGTACAGGTGCATCATATATTGTGATTTTCTCGTGCAAGCATGTGCATTTACATGTTGAGTGACCATGGCAAGTAAAGCACCTAAATTTACAATTCTTGAAAAGGTTATCCTTTTGAAATTAATTGAAAAATAGAAATAAATGTAGTAATGGAAAACATGATTGCTAGGCCACCATGCTAGATGAAAATTATTTAATTAAACTCGAATCCCTTTCTTTCAATACAATAGTATTAAACACTGTGTCTTAATTTTTCTCAGGTTAAATTTGTAACAACAGACAGTACATTTTTTTTTATAAATTAAAGGATACGTATGCATACCAAAAACAAAAGTACATAATCCTAAATTTTCATGATAATAAATTCAATACTGCAGTTAAGTATATTCATGTTAATATTATTAAATTATAAATTATTTTTACTATAAGATGTGTGCGTTCAACAGGGCTAAATCATCTAGTCCTTTCATTTTTTTGACGGCATTTTGCAAGAAAAGGGTCGCCATATAATCAAATAAAAATGAAAGTAAATGTAAGGACTGACTGCTAATCCAGCTGAGTTTAATAGCTGATGAGCCAAATTATTCGATTCACTATCATTAAGATCAAAATAAAATTAATTTCTCGCTTGAGACAATATTCATTTCTAAAGTAAAAGATGTTGATATAATTGATACTAATATTTAAGCAAGAAGATAATAATTGAACCAAAACTATTACACGTACCGATACCGCGTCATTGAAACTTCGTTCTAGAGCGTTTCTTTCTTTTTAAATATGTAAGAGTTGATATGCCTCGACAGTTTACAAATTTTAAAAATGCAGCGTTAAGATTTAAGAAATAACCTGAAATAAAGACAAGTGTCGTTACAATCTTGAACTGTGCGTCGCAAAATAAAGATAAAAATTCAGCCGTAAACGGAAAAAGTTTTAACCTGGAAACCATAATGTAATTTCAATCCAAATATCAAATCACTCTTGTCGACTAGAGTTCAATGGAACGGGGAATAATTATTACTGTCTAAAGAATTTATTTAATCTTTGGTGCACCAGTTTTTTCAGTATTCTGTTAAAAACGCAGAACTATAAATGTTCGCATGACAGCAAATACGTCACACTTTCTGATCTATGACGAACCCTTGCCATCATAAATCAAGAATGGATTTTGTCTCTTCCTGGCGACTCTTTCCCTTCGTAGCATTTTCATATCAAAATCCCGCCGCCATTTCGCCGTAAACCCCGTAAAGCAGCCTTTAGTGTTTGACCCAATATCTAAGCACGTGAATGTCCTTCAAACTGACCGAAGGCTATTATGCAACTTTTTGCACGTGCTACGCGTGCAACATGTTTACAAGTACAGATTGTCACTGACCGATATCTTTACTGTCTATGCAACAGTTAGATAACAGTACATTTGAATTTCATTAACAAGATGCCACGGCTTCACGAAAATGATCGAATTCATGCACTTCTGCAATCGCATCCAGCGTCAGCGTCTCTGAAGTCGTTAGGCAGTTTAACTGCCACAGAAATACCATTATGAACTTTCGACAACGTTATCGTCAAAATGGAAGCGTTGGAGATCTTCTACGATCTGGCAGGCCGAAGGTTACAACGGCACGTCAGGATAAATACATGACGTTGACGCAATTACGTCACAGGTTCAAAATTGCAAGAGGCACTGGAGTACAGCAAGGAAAAAATAGGCAAACGGTTCTAAACCGGCCCCTGACCAATGGATTTCACATTTAGAAAACAATACAGATTTGCAACTTTTACTTTAAACCCTTCTTCATTCAAGCGTTAAACAATGCACTAATAATTGCCTGAATTTGCTTCCAAAATAAGGCATCGTGTAAAAAAAAAGATTTTCGAACATTTTGATACTAAATTTGCCTATATTTCTCTCACCAAGCATAGAACTTTTATTTCTTAAACAAATGCACAGTTTCTTTTGGTGTCAGTATTTTATTAATTACATGTTAAGTGCGTTTATCTTTTTAGTATAAACACTTTAGCATACAATGTAATTTTTACCTCAACACACTCCGGATATGTAGAGGTGTTCTTGTGGTTAGTCTTTGGTTTCTGGCACGAACTTGTCTTGACCTAAGTGTTGATGACACAATTTTCATTTCCTAAGGCTAGGTATGGCAGACACATGACCCTGGAATATAGACAATTTCATTACCCTTCGAGTAAATTTCCAGCGGTTTGATTAGAAAATACACTATCTAAGTGGTGTGACAGTGGTTATTAGTCACGTTAAGAGGCAGTCCTGTTTGGTTTAACTTGATTAATATTGTTTTATCAATGTAAGCGTCGGTACTCAAGAAGCACTTACAAAAAAAACATGAGTAAACAAGGCAATCATGAGAGAGTATAAGTACTTTTTTGTGTGAAAATGTCAGGTTATTTCCCATGTTGATGGTTTGGGCTTTTACAGATATTTTACAAATATCTTAAAATGGAAAATAGAATTCAGTAAGAAAATTGTTTATTATTATTTCTACAGCCGAAAACAATCGTTTACTAGTAGATAATATTGATAATTACACAGATTCAACTTCGTGTATTCACTGAATACAAAACGTCTGAAGTCACCAACGCCACTCTGGTAATTTTGTAACTCCCTTAGTCAGACTTACATGACAATATTAAGAAAGGGTTTGGAGGTCAGTTGTTTGAACGATCGGTTGTCAATGGGTTCTTACACAAATACTTTTTCCAGTTTTTTGATAATTGTAATTAGACTTGACAAGCTAATTATCACAAGGATGTGTAGATATGATTGTGTTACAATGTTCACTTCTTGAAGCTGCTCGTTCTAAGTTTCCGATGAAAAAAATCTCAGTCAAAAAAAGTAACGGCTAAAATCAACACCATAAGTCAAATCTAGGTAACAATGAAACATGCATTGATTTAAAATTTTGACTGTTTTGGTTTAACGGCACCGCTTCGCAATATGGTTATTTTGGGGTTTTCACACTTTATAATATGGTAGCGTATCATTTCAAATATACAGATGTACTTTAGAGGAATTTACACTGTTACCCTTTTAATTTGATTTTTATACTAAAATATATAATTTTCACAGACTTTGAAAAACTTAGATTTTTCATCGAAAAAAAAATCTGAGTGCGAGCAACTTTAAAGGGATACTCCCTATATCTAGCAGATTATATTCTCCAAACATAAATTGTGTGTTCAATGAACGCCAAATGACAAATTAATACAATTTCAAAGAAAAACCTCTGGCGAAAATGCCTCATTTTTTCACAATTAATAAATAAGAGGCCTTCTGAAATAAATCGCATCCACCCACTAATTGACCAGCTCTACATATATTATTGAATGGTTTACAGTACTGCAGTATATTTTAAACCGCTGTTTTTATCGATAATTACTGTAGTTTATAGCTGAAACTTTTTGGTTTAGTTATAATACTTCCTAAGATTTTATTATTATTTAGTTTGACATCAGTTATTTAAGACTTACCTTAAACAAGAAATATCTTTAAAAAAGATGGTCGACGTAGGTGACGTAATAAACACATTTTGTGTTTCAGAAGGCTCCCGGGCAGTACACTGCTTATTCCGGTACCGAAACGCTAGCCAATAATCAATGACGCTAGATGTCCGGCCCCGGACAACACCTCGTTGAATACAAAAGTTGATCTTCGTACTGTCCAGAAACCTTGACATAACGTGTTCTGTTTTTTCTTTTTTTGCAACATGATTTATTATAAATAACTATAATATAAAAAAATATACACATTTTGTGTTTCAGAATTGTGTTTTCACATTATAACGAAGTTGGTTAGCAACGCGTCCATACCAACGGAAGTTCAAATCAAAAGTATACGACTACGTCGAAAAATATTTGCCTAGGATTTAATAATAGTGTTCAGAATTCAAAATTTTGATTTCTTCTAAAGGAGATATTTGTTACTTTTTATAACCACCCTAGTTTTGTGAACAGTTTGAAGCAACACAAACGTTAGATTAGAAAGCCGAGAGGCGTGTACCAGCGAACATAAATGAAGAAATTAAATATTTTTTAAAAAAAATGGGTGTACTTGTAATAGATACATTACGAGTTTTGCTGTTAAAGTGCCTTCTTATAGCCGTTAGAAGTATACGTTACTCACAAACGCAATGTAAGAAGATACTTTTAAAGCAAAACGAACACATGTATCTGACTTATACGAGTTTAGCAAACATTTTTCCTAAAACATCTCTTGCTGGATGATGGAGAATGAAACTTTTTTTTTATTCGTATGGCTGTTTCCTTGCATAATCGAATAAAGGTGTATTTTGAAGAGAAAACCGAAATCCTTCTTCTTATTTAAAAACAAGAGCTGTCCCTCACAAGTGACGAATGCCCCCGAAAGAGGTGCCTCACAGTCTGTGTCCTCTCCATGTGCTCAATAAATGTGCTATGTAATTTTAAAATCCTTCCATGCATGACAGAGTAACCATGCATACAGTTTTCCATTACTTTAAACACTAAGTGTGACCTTGACCTTTGAGGTAGGGACTTGGGTCTTGCACGCGGCACATCCGCTTGATGTGCTAGACATTTGTGCCAAGTTATTTTAAAATCCTTCAAAGCATGATAAAGTTATAGTCCGGACACAAATGTATGCATATATACAGGATTCCATTACCTATAAACTCTAAGTGTGACCTTGACCTTTGTGGTAGGGATGTGGGTCTTGCACGCGACACGTCATCTTGATGTGCCAAATTATTTTAAAATCCTTCAATGCATGACAAAGTTACAGTCTGGACACGAATGTGTGCATATATGCATATATAGAGGAATCCATTACCTTCAAACTCTAAGTGTGACCTTGACCTTTGAGCTAGGGACGTGGGTCTTGCACGCGACACGTCGTCTTGATGTGCTAGACATTTGTGCCAAGTTATTTTAAAATCCTTCAATGCATGACAAAGTTGCAGTCCGGACACGAATATGTGCATATATGCATATATAGAGGAATCCGTTACCTTCAAACTCTAAGTTTGACCTTGACCTTTGAGCTAGGGACGTGGGTCTTGTACGCGATACGTCGTGTTGATGTGCTTAACATTTGTGCCAAATTATTTTAAAATCCTTCAATGCATGACAAAGTTACAGTCCGGACACGAATGTGTGCATATATGCATATATAGAGGAATCCATTACCTTCAAACTCTAAGTATGACCTTGACCTTTGAGCTAGGGACGTGGGTCTTGTACGCGATACGTCGTGTTGATGTGCTAAACATTTGTGCCAAGTTATTTTAAAATCCTTCAATGCATGACAAAGTTACAGTCTGGACACGAATGTGTGCATATATAGAGGATTCCATAACCTTCATACTCAAAGTGTGACCTTGACCTTTGAGGTAGGGATGTGGGTCTTGCACGCGACACGTCGTCTTGATGTGCTAGACATGTGTGCCAAGTTATTTTAAAATCCTTCAATGCATGACAGAGTTACAGTCCGGACACGAATTGTAAGTGGGGAGGCACAGACGGACGGACGGACAGACAGACGGTGCGATTTTAATATGCCTCCCTTCGGGGGCAAAAAATATTTGGTTAGCACGTATGCGCTTGTAGGCATATTAGATTACAAGACAGGCCACTCTTTAAAGGTAAATTATAAACATTTAAGTAACTGTACACGTTATGTACACAGTAAAGTTAACTACCATGATGATGAAATATTTCTTAGTGTTATACCGTCTATACTGTGTCAAATAATTGTATTGCTTTACTTCATATTATACCATGAATTTACGCAAATACATTTGTCTTTTGCCGCGTCACTGTCATATTATACTAAATGAACAGTGCTGTACGATTTTTGGACTTCTATCGATTTGTTTGACGTTTTTAACTGTTTACTCGTCTTTATTCACAGGCGCATACAAAGGTGTTTAGTACAAATATGTTTCGGACGATAACTAAGCACTTTTTTGTATTCCCCTTCATAAAGAAAAAAGATTTCATCGATTCAATATATTTTACCCTAATATTTTTATTGGAGTTCAGTTTAATGTTATTTCTAGTGACGTTTCTTCTCAAGTCTGACGTAACGACTCCGCTGAGTTGTGTGCTTAAACTGATATCAAGCAGGATATTACAAAGTTTCTAATAAATACTGTTTCCGAGTGAAAAGAATAACCCTACAAATATAAATTCGAAACAATAAGAAAAGATTAATTTACATTTTACATAGATTTTTACCTCACGGGTTTCAGAGTATAAGAATCTTTCACTGGTTGCACGTGCAGATTGGAATATCTGGCTCGAGGGTAACTGTTACTGTTACTGCGGAGTTACCGCCAAAACAGTTACCCGAGAGCCAGATATTCTCATCTGCACGTGCAGCAAGTGATAGATTCTTTTTCTTGCATACCATTTCTTATAGTAGCAAAAATAAAATAAAAATAACTCATATGTAAGCGCTATTTTCTTGTAGTAATGTATGAATGTACAAATTCATTCATAAAAGTAGTTCATTCTGACGTCATTAAGTCATCTTGCACCAGGGGATGTAAGATGGTTTTTACAGCACTGGTAAAAACTGCAGATATCCCTATCTGGTATGCAAGAATAGCAACTCTTGTTAATCGTTGTCAATTGCAGCACGTGCAACGCATGCGGGTTTAACAAGACTATCAGTAAATCTTATATATACAAAGGTGTTCAAAGTGTCCTCTTACAACCGTAAGAAGACACTTTTCAATAGCCTTGCTGGCTTCGTTCAATATTTTAAGAAATAAAACACAATGTTACTCATGGCAGTTCATCTGTACCTAGCGTACCCCCACCCCCTCTCCCAAGTGATCTCGCATAATCGGACACTTCTCCCACAGGGGCTGTCATTGACTATTTGAGGCGTATTGAGGCAAAGTTTAATCATGTTGACAAGCGATTGAACACCTTAGACTCTTTAGAAACCAAGGTTAGTAAGTTTGAATTGGATTTGAAGAAACTTCGTCTTTTGAACAGGATGAAAACAAGCGTATGGGTGTCAACGTTCGATAGCCGAATAGATTACCTAGAATTTGAACTCGCCAATCTCGTCACTGCGTCACAATGAAGCCAAAAGCAAAGACGACCTATTGCATATTCAGTCACAATCAATGCGGAACAATATGATATTTGGTAATATAACGGAGCAAGAAAATGAAACGCACGAGAAAACCGAGCAATTATTGCGCGAATTCTTTGTTGAGAAATTGAAAATTACCCAGGATGTAGTGAACGAAATGAAATTGGAACGTGTTCATCGTATGGGTTACGTCGATACCAGAAAAAAGTAATCAGCAGTCTCGTAAATTAATTGCGAAGTTTTCGCATTTCAAAGATAGGGAAATGGTAAGGCGTCAACGCGACAAGCTGGACAAAACTGGGTTTTCATGCATGAACAATTTCCTCCCGTGAAAAGCCCTGACTCCTCCTTTGAAGACAGGGCCGACAGGCATGGCTGACATATGATACCCTCTATGTGGATGGGGTCCCTATACGCAATGATAAGCTTTTGGCTTCAGCAGCCGGCAGTGTGAGCAAGTAGTGGTGTGAGGAAGCTGGACTATCAGTTATATCATGGAATATAAACGGACTTAATTCATACTAAATAAGACGACAGTTACTTTGTTCATGAAATATCACAATATGATATAGTTTTTCTTTTCGAGTCGTGGGGTAACAGGAATTCGCAATTTGATATCCAGGGTTATAAATGTTACAATTTTTATCGTAAATTTCAAAATCGCAAAGCCCGCCGCTGCAGTGGTGGAGTTGTTAATATATGTAAAGAACAATATAAATAAAGGAATTAAACATGTACAGAACCACTATGATACTGTTTTATGGCTGAAACTAGATAAATCCGTTTTCAATACTGCAAATGATATTTATATTACAGGTGTGTACATTTCTAGGAAATGTAAACACTTTGACAGTGACATAAGTACTGAGGAATTTAATAATTTCTTTTCAAATTTGAGTAATAACTTTTCGAATCCAAGTGATACAGAAGCCAAAGAATTTTGCAATATCCTCGATTTTTAAAATAGTGATTGTTTTTTGAAGAATTTGATTCACCAATTACGGCAGGTGAAATTGACAAAGTCATACGAAACCTGAAACGAAACAAAGCGTTTGCGGGTGATAATTTATTAAATGAGTATTTCATAGAAGCGTCTGATATTTTACTATCCCATCTAGTTGATGTTGTTAATGCTATTTTGAATAAAGGTTTCGTTCCAGATCAGTGGATGGAAGGCATAGTAGTTCCGCTGTTTTAGAAAAAATGATCCCGGAGACGTTAATAATTATAGAGCCATTACCTTAGTTAGTTGGTGTCTTGAACCTTTGCGTATCGGAATGGTGTGATAAAAATAATTTACTATCTGACGCTCAATTTGGTTTTAGAGCGGCATGTTCAACTGCCGATGCTTCGTTTGTTTTTAATTCTATTGTTAGCAAATTTTTTAATAATAATGGTAGATTAGCGTGTGGCTTTATTGATTTTAAAAAGGCCTTTCATAAGGTCTGTTGTGACGGTTTTTGGTTTAAACTTTATCATTTGGGCATTCGTGGAAAACTTCTTCGAATTGACCGAGATACGATTCTAAAGGTAAATCAAGAGTTAGAGGTTGCAAATCATATTATTGGACTGAAACAAGGGGAGATAATGTCCCCAATACTTTTTTCCTTATTTTTAGAGGATTTAGAACTGTATGTACAAAATGATGTTAACTCTAGTATAACTTTAGATGAAATTTCTTTTATTCTTATGTTATTTGCCGATGATATGGTTATCTTAGGCAAAAGTCCGTCAGATTTACAAAATACACTAGACGAACTTCACTTTTACATGTATTGTATGCGATGGGGCTTAGTTGTTAACCCAGATAAAAGTAAATTTGTAGTTTTAGGAAAAGGGGTGCTGTAAAAAATGTTAAAAAACGGACTTACAATTTAACAAATTTAATTATCTAGGAACTGTTTTTAATTATAATGGATGTTTTGTTTCAAATCAAGAAACTGTAGCTGGCAAAGGATTAAAAGCACTGACAGAACATACTGCTTGTAAATACACGTAATATGTCATTAAAGCCTAGTACAATGTGTCAACTTTTTTATTCTTTTGTTTTTCTATTTTAAATTTTGGCTGTGAGGTATGGGGCTTCGGCAAAAATAAACATTTAGAAAGAGTTCATATAAAATTTTGTAAATCGTTACTCCGTGTTAAACAGTCCACCAGCCATATGGCCATTTATGGGGAATTGAAAAGGTATCCGTTATTTGTAAAAACATATGTTAGAATTGTCAAATTTTGGTTTAAAGTCGTTAATAGTAATAACATTGTAATAAGAAGTTTATATAAATCGCTCTTTGACGATTGCAATAAAGGCAAATTCAACTGAGCATCACAAAACAAACAGTTGCTGGATAGTTATTGTTTTACATACGCTTGGTTGAATCCCAACCTCGTCAATGTTATGGAGTTGATAACTGTCTTTAATAAGAGGATAATAGATCATTTTTAATATTCTTGGTACAGTAATATATCAACCAGTCCCAGTTTATGTACATATAAATTATTTAAAACCTCGTTTAGCTTTGAATCTTACTAAGAAAGAATTCCATATAAATTTCGTTTATCAGTTACAAAACTGAGATTATCTTCGCATCAGCTGAGAATTGAAACTGGGCTCTATGGTAATAACAGGACTGAACATAATCAGAGGTATTGCTTGATATGTAAAAATGGAGATTTAGAGGACGAATTTCATTTTTTATGTATTTGTTCTGCATACAGTCAACTTCGAAAACGATATCTAAAAAAGTACTACTCTATGTTAAGCCAAGTGTGGCACAGTTCATAGAATTAATGCAGTGTACGAACTATAACATCATGTTGAACCTTAGTAAATATGTTTATGAGTCTTTTGCGATCAGACATATGGAACTTTCTTTTTTTCCCGATAATCGATTAGACGCGGCTTTTACACATTAAACAAAGAAGGGAGATGTCGGTTTAATCCTATTAAATCAAAAACCGTTTAATTAAACGTTTTTGTTTCGGTCAGACGAATTTATATAATTTTTCCTCTTAATAATGATGTAAATTTCAAAAAGATTAATTTGGTATTTCACTTACCTTTTTTAATTAAAAAAGTACCACCGCATTTTCCATATGAAATGTTAAGGATTGCAAGACTTTTAGTCAGTTTTTTGGGTCATTTGTCTAAATACTTTGACCCATACATAGAACATCAATCATAAGATTGTTTTTGCTTCAGTGATATCGGCAAGGGAATTATATCAACTATAAATTGGTGTAAAAATAAATAAAATATTTGAAGGATTTCGCTTACCTTTTTAATATTTTTTATAAGTACAGTCAGTTAAAAATGTAATCGTAATACAGATCGGGCGCGTCCGTAATTTTCACGGAAGTTGTCGATTTCTATTGTAGTAAAATCGTGATGATTTTGCACGTATTGTTGCTTTAAAACATAAGGATGGCATAACTGATAGGAAGAGGAAAAAAGTGTATAATGATTGTACCAATCTTTGAACGAGTCTCGGTATCCTTTATTCGTGTGTAAATTAAATGAGTAAATTAAAAGTTCTGCATTTGGTTTAAGTAATATCTGTATTGTAGCAAAGTGACTTAATTTTACACTTATTTCAACTTAACGTAAACAGGCAAATGTAACACCTGTGAGAAAAAGATTTTGTGTATACATTGTAATTTTTACACATTTTCACGGGACTGTTGTAATGTCACACAAACACACATATACACAAGTACGTATGTCACTTTCAAATTGTGACGCTTATTTTATATGAAAGAATTTGTTTTCATAATCCGTTCGTCCGGGGAGATCTCACCTGTCATAAATGTGGTGATGTTGTTTTGTTTTTTTGCTTTGCTATTTGTGCGTATTTTGACAATCGTTTACCTCACTTTGGTCCCCCTATAAATATTTTGTAACTTAAAGGTGGTTAACAAATCGGGTCGTACCGACTATACCTCGAACGAGGTTGGTGGACCTAATAAGCACAATCACAAAAGTGGTTAACAAATGAAAAAGTTAAGACCGGTCAGAAATCGAAATCAGTTACATGTAATGTCGAAAATTAATGTTTGTGAATTATGTACTTCTAGTATTTTGATCAAATATAAGAAATTGAAAAAGAAAATGCAAATAAGATGTAATTACGGTAAACTTACATATTAAAAAAAACTTAAAACCTGTCATAAGAATTACCACTTGCGTTTTACAATATACCCCGGGGCAATAAAACACTAGAACGGATATGGATTATTAGGGTGCAATAAAAGTCTTTGTTAGTCTTGGTAATTTATTACCCCAAATGTGTGTATTATATATATCTTTTTTATTGTACACCCATCTCAGAAACAATGAAATGTATTTTAGTTAGTTTAATAAATGTATTTCTGTTTGCTTTTAAAGAACAATTAACTCCTGTGGAAAGGGACAACGAAAAAAGACCACACTTAATTATTCCTTTTATTAACAAAAGTAACCTTAACATAACTCACACTTTGAAGGATTTTTTTGAAAGAAACGTTCATGATTTCATGTTACTAATTTCAAAATACATGTAATCCTCGACACTTAAGTGTGTCGTTCAAGATTCTGCTGTAGCATCTTGTAGATTTTAAGCACGTGTAACGTTGGCGTCAAGAACACGGGAAACAGTACCGTAATTAATTAAATGATAATAACATCTACCTTGTAAGTTATGTAAATAACAAAGTTTCGAAGATGACGCACACGTTCATGCATTGTGTCTATCGTGATGTTTGTTTTTTCACGGCTAACAGAATATGAAATAGATGACATCGATTTTGCATATGCCTAATGAAAACTTCGTTATATCATTGTTTCACAATTCAATGTTAGAATCAAGCTACCAATCGCTTTCATATACTAAAATTGCGCGGACCATCTTTTTTAAAGGTAGTTTTTGTTAGCTTTTAAGTTTAGAGAACTTATTGCTTTAAAGATATGCAACCACTTAAGGCTTTTAAGCACGTGCGAAGAAAAAAGAAAACTGTGAAAGTGTGACTGCGGTACAAGTTGGTGATGCAGTGTATGGTTTATGTTGTGAAGCTTCACTTAATTACATTAAATACGGATGCTTTAATATCATATATGATTCAATTTAACAAAATCAATTCAACAATATAAATATTGATAGCTTATTGCTCCTGTAGTTTGTCGGCATGATCCTGTCAACAATTATTGTTATTATGAAAAGTTTAACTACAACTATTGATTGAATTTCAAACCACAACCTGTCTTTTATTCTAAACACGTGAAACCTTGAAAGCTAATATTGTACACTACTCGTATTTTGTTATTACAAACATATCTTTATCAATGTATTTAGTTCATCCTTCCTTTATGTAAACTTTATGATAGAAGTTGTTGTATTCAAGTGTACTAATATTAATCTGGTTATTCATATAGAATGCATAAATATTTCATTTGTTAAAACATCATACTGCTACACCTATCGTGATCTTTGATATGTATATTTGTATGAATTGTATCATGTAACAAGAAACATGTATATATGTTTACTTTACTAATAAGGAAATCTTGAATCTTGAATCTAACAAAAACATTATTATTGCCTGGGGGAGGGGGTATTCAAATTTAAATGTGAGCGACATCTTTAGATTCAAAAACAATAAATGTATATGTATGTAAGATTAAATCGTTTAATTGACCATTGACAATGAAAACATCCAATATGGTTTACCCAATAAAGCTTTTATATTTCGAAACAACATCAATATAATCCTTTCGAAAAACGATTTTATATCTTGTTGCAATTACCTGAGATATTGAATTACATCAATAGTGAGGAAATTGTATCAAGCTTCTGTTTTCCCTGGTGCTGACACAGCAATATTAATTTGTTACGAAAAAAGAAACAGAGATAATATCTACCTTGTCATCAAGGAATCATACACCAGCAGTCCTGATAAATGCAAACTAGAGCTTTAAATATGTTTTCCCGCTGAAACATGCTGAGTACCAATATTTCGTCAGTTACCTATGTTTGAATATTCTGTGTCACTACATTCAGCAACGTCAGGTTTATTTGCTATCGTTCTGTCAAGTTTAATATACACTTAAGAGAACTTCTAACGCTACCTTTCAATATTTTTGAATATCTCAGAAACTATACCAGAGATCTTAACCAAATTTTCACAACATGTGGACTGTTGTATTTCGCCACTCGTGAACTAATACATTATTTGGTGGTTGCGCAAATACCAATTTACCGCACGTGTACTGTACGCTACCCTCGAAATCAAAAATCGCAAAAATGAACAACGCATTTCACAGGTTTAAAATCAATATTTAATGTGTTATTCGATCTCTACATTGTTTAATAATAGTTAATTCATAAAATATTAAAAATTAAATCACAAACTCAAATTCCTTTATACAACGGCAACAATATTACAAAGCGCAAACCAAAATAGCTTAAAAAATTTCACATACAATTAGACCAACAATTTGAGCCCTTTGGTGCATAGATATTCTAGCTATTTTCCAAACTCAAATTTCAACATGTATAAAATAGAGATTAAATTAATTATAATAACCTGTGTTAGTGGTAGCGATCATACACAGGTTCCACGTTTAGAATGGTTTAATTTTCGGACAGTTTAGGAAGTGTCATAACAGCATAACGGTACCCTTAACCAGAATAATCAGGCGCTCTAATTATTGGTTTTTGTCGTCCCAGGAACATCGTTTTCGAAACTGACATGTACAATATTGTCACCTTACCTTATCGGGTATTCAGTCAATGCAAAATGAAACATTTAAGTCCGAGAAAAAATGAAATGTGAACGCACACAAGGCCCAGTAGCAGTGACTTTTATACTTGCATTCCGTCCAATTACATTGCGAAAACGGCAAATTTTGCGACTTTCGATTTTGGGGGTTATTATCTTTGAACGAGTGTAGTTTAATAACCGATGAGTCGTTTGCAATAAAAATCATACAAAATTTGTCTTCTATACTATTTATTATTCGTGTGAATTTTCAAACAAATTCTTACAGTAGTTTTCAAAATAATGAATAAAGTCTAAAGGTAGCGTTAGAAGTTCCCTTAAGTGTATAATAGAACAAAGATATGTCAGTTTAAAAGCCGCAAGATAAAAGCTTCTTGTTATGAAAATGTTAAAAAACAGGTACGTGCAACCATAAATGCTTTCAAATGCCAAGTGGTAATTGGGAGTAAATTCACACGGTAGAGTGCAGTTTGACAAGTGTTGTCTTGAAATGTCATCAAAGGAATTAATTTTTGAAAAGAGAATGTATGACACAGAAAAAAGTTAAATTTATGAAACACTGTGTTATGAATGACAAACTATTATTTAACTACTCAAGTTAAATCTCTTCTGCACGTTAAAAAACAAAAATAGGGACGTCTGGGGTAACAAACGGTCATGTAGACAAAGACTAACCGTAAAAAAACCTGAAGGAATTGAAAACAACGATGAAAATATATGACGAACGGTATCAAATGGGATTTGGAGGGTAGAAAATAACAAAATAAAGAATGAAGCTCTTTTTCCAACCCCATCTGCGATAAATACGTAGGCATTTATTTATTTACTTTTTTCTACGTCTCCATTGTATAAAATACACTAATCGACACTTCTTACGCCCCATAGTATATAATTCGTGTTTAAAATCAACTATTAGTAATCGGAATCTAATCGTTCTGAAATTTAAAACATATCAAAATAATTATATCATCAAGAAGATCGCAAACTTCAAACAATTTCGGCATCAACTCATTGTTCTACGACCCATTTTATGACAGAGCCACAAAATTCACAAAAAATGTGTGTTTAACTGTCTACTACGGAGTCCCGTTTGGGCCACCAGCGTGGTTTCGCGCTGTCGCCCTGAGGGCGACGGCGCCGAAACGTGATGCATTGACGCGAAAACACTTTAAGAGATCGCGAAAAACATGACCCTAAAATATCGTGTTTTCGTCCTCGATCCTATCGTGTTTTCGTCTTTTCGCCTGCGCGCTCGCGAAAACCCGATATTTTTGCATCGTTTTTACGCGATCTCTAATCGTGATTTCGCTTTAGCGCATCATGTTTCCGCGTTAATGTATCGTGTTTTCGCGATTTCGCCCTTAACTAGGACGACAGCGCGAAACCACGTTGGCCCTAATTGAACACCTAACCTTTCAGCCGGTGTTTCATTCTTTGAAACGCTGACCTTCCTAGAAGTTTAACAAGATATTATTCTCCGGTAAGTTATATATCGTGTTTTCGCGCTTTCGCCTTCGCGGTCTTGAAAACACGATACCATATCGCGAGAACACGATGTCAAAAATGTTGCATATTCCCGCTTTTAATATTGTCTTTCTCGTTTGAGATCTACTGACTGCGAAGGCGAAAACGCGAAATCACGATGGGAGATAGAGGGCGAAAAAGCCAAAACACGACATTAAAAGCGCGATAACGCAGTCTACTAAGATATTTTCGCCTTATGCTCCGCCTTATGCTCTGAGGATTAAGTCAACTTCGCATTGACGCAATGTAAAGTTGACCATGTAACGCCACTTATTTGAAATTGAAAAAATATAAACGCCATGTGGTAATAAACATCCACTTAGGAAAATGAAAAAAAAGGAATTTTTGTTTTATCATAAATGTGTTTACTTCTTGTTGTTGCGCGCCGACTTCTGAAATACCTATCGACCTGGCCGTATCTTGATTTGACATTTAATATTTTTTAGTTGTATAATTTCGAACATATGTGTCATTTTAATTGCACAAATGCAGCACATGCAACTTACAATGTAGGACATATTGTGCACCCATCCAGATAGTCAGTGAACAGGATAAAAATGGAGAAAGTTTTACATGTAACAATATTGGTCTTTACTTCAAATGCATTTGTAGAGCTATATAATGAAGAAAACAAACTAGGAGGCGTTAGAAGTTTCGTTAAGTGTACAGCATTCCAATCTGCAAAATTAGGAGGTTGTTTTTGTGACATAATTTATGAAACTCACAAGGGACTCTGTTTTCAAATTGGCATATTACCAACATCTGACTTTTCTTGCAATTGAGTCACGTAAGTTCTGCAATTATGAAATAGCATCCGTTTCAGCGGTGTTTATCGTATAACAAACAATGATTTGGAGTGGGCCTACTGATACGCAGTAATTATCCACGAATGCCGGATGTCTGAGTGGTTTATAACTGCGCAGCAGAACGACAAATTATTGTTTATTTGACGATAACAACGCTGAAAACACTGTTATTTTAATTCTATCATGGCCAGATATTACAAAAGGTTATTAAATTTAACGCGTTATTTTCTACGTGAACACTCATTTAACATCATGCGGCACAATATGATGTCATGTTTACAGCACATCGGTTCCCGCGTTGTTTATGGTTTAATAAACATTAACGTCTGAAGAAATCTGTTGCCAAAAAAGTTATTTCAAAGAAAGTCGTTTGCCAGGCACACAAACCTTTATAAGTTTCTATTAAATTAAAGTCTAGACTGGTATGCATTCAATGATTGATAAATTAGGTGTGTCCGTACCTTCGGTGTGTTAATCTAACAAGAGTTTTCAACATACAGGATGTGGATTAGAGCAATTAAACTATTATATTACTAAAACAGCTCAATTATCAGTCATTATATAATAAAAGAATACGTGTATTAATTTTACTACTTTAGGGCATCAGGGTATTTCTCGATTTTCATTGGTCAAGTCTCAGGACGTCGGGCTAATCAAACACCCTGAGATACCTGCACTAAATCAAAGGTTCTATCGCACAAAAAAGATTGCGTTCTGTAAACGTTCTGTAAAAGTTTGATGTGGGAATTCCGACGAACGACCAATCAATTTGTCGTGGCCCCACTGTTTGGGAAATAGATCTGATTTAAGTTTTGCAAGTAGCTAGTGGTTGATATCAACACTCAGTCTGGCTTGTTTCATTAAAATGTTAAGTAGATCCTTACCGCCTGTCTGCCTGATTGGCTGACAATAAAGTCATTGCAACGCTTTTCTTTTTTAGCCATTTTTCGCTTATATATTTTTATTTACCTTATGATTCAGTGTACCTTTTTTTTTTCTTAGAGTTTATAACCTTTGACAAAATAAATTATATAGTTTATCTTAAAATCATATAATCAAGTTGAATATGACTTGTTCATGTACATGTATCTGTAATTTAGGTTCATTAACTTTTATTTCCTCAGAAAAATTAAACATGAAATTGTTCTAGGAAATAAGACTGTCGCACGCATAAATCACGTTTAAAAATCATTTGTATATGCATGAAGATACACATAGTTTGTTAATCGTCGAGCTTTACCAACAAATCTACAAGTGTTTAACGATAATTTCACCAATTGATATATGTTCCTTGATTGTGATACCCCTGTACTAATTAGTTTAATGTCTTTGTCTAACCTCTTATTTTCTCCGAATATGTGTTTTCCAAATAGAAACAGTATTTAATTTAGCTTTTAAGTTTCCGGTAGAGGTTTGGAGATAGCTCAAGAAATATGCGATGCATTGAAACAGGAGAACCCTATTGTGCTCGGTTTTGTAATTAACAATGAAAACTTTCAAAGAAATGAAAAAATACGAACCTACTTCATTTAGGAGCAGACGTATAAATTATTAGTAAGTTTCTAATATATCAATATGTGAATATAATTATTTGTAAAACAAATTCTACGATATTGCGCAACAAATTGTTAGCTATACCAACCTCATACAGTTCTGAATGTATTTGATAATAATCTAGAAGCTGAATCTTTTTATGATAAATGGGAAAAGGGGCATAATTATAACAATTATAACGTCTTAAGAGAAGATCTTCTGGTTTTAGAAGACCCATTCGCAAGATATTTTCTATCTTGTATGATAAATTAACTGTTTATTTAAGCCGTGGAATATCAGAGCTAGATAAAATAATGCTAGTTTCTTGTAATTGGAATTTAATCTTGACTACTTGCAAGCTCGTTGTTCCTTCAAAATCAACTCGTTCCATGTAAAATTTCGCCATACCCAAGGAAACCAATTCTGGTTGAACAAGCAAAACCTGCTACGGCCCGCAATAAAATTTCTCCTGAACCAATTTTCTAAATGTCGGTTGTGTACGGGAACAAAACTATTGTTTCTTTGTCGATAAAGGCAAATTTAATCTCATCACTAACGAACTTTAAACCTCCATAAGGAAAATTTCCTGGTTTCTGCAGTGTCAAATACATCTTACAATGTATGCAAGAATAAAACCAAACATTTTATTGTCTAGTTAGTCTAGTTATAATCACACAGACATGCAAATAGCTAATTTTAAGTTAAGTAAGTAATATTTGCTTCAAAACTATTAATAATTACATGCATACGCAAACAATAAAAGTACATTACAGTCCAGCCAAACTGAGTAAAGTCATTGCCATTACAAATGTGTTTACTTTAAAACACATTAACATTAACACGCAAAGAGCATTGCCATTTTCGTCGAGTTTTCAAGAAAACTAAACGCTACTAATCAACAAAGCAAACCATTGTTGTCAACACATCAGCCAATCCTACATTTTATCCTCTGTAAGCGAGATAAGTTACACTTTTGTCTATCCAAGCCAGAAATTACAAGTTATCCAAATGCTGTAAGGAGACCATCATCTGAACGTTGTTGGCATGGAATTTCACAACTTAGCCGAGGAGCTATCTCATTCCATTGTTTGTCTAGTATTTATACACAATTTTCGCCACGTTTACTTTTTTTAAATACATACGTCAAGGTGGTTGCCATTTTAAAATAGATCATGGATAAATGACGAAACTACAAATCACAACTATTAAGCTCCTTTTAACTACGACATTCCGGCTACGCACGGCTTATACTCTCATATAAACGATGGTGCTATCATTTGTACTCTTTGAGAGGAAGTTCAGTCGAAACGCATGAAGCTAGAACCTTAGTATCATTTCTCCTTTTCTCGATTCTTATATCAATTTAAATAAATTTGAATTAATTATGTGAATAGTGCGTGTTTCCTGTTAATAGGTCAAAGAACTTTCCGCACTTGGCCAGATTTCTGAATACATGAAAGTAGGGTCACTTTGGATCATTACTTGTTTCTCAGGGTTTCAAAAACGAAGAAATGCAAAAATAAAACATTAAATCACTGCTTCATCTTCGGCGATGTTTTGCTTTATTGCATTGACGCTTTAAATTAAACCCCATGTTACGGCAATGCTACGGTCAGTGGTTATTGAGAGATATTTATAAAACTTGAAAAGGACAACCGGAGGAATCAATCGTAATGATATGGAAGAGCCAAACAGAAATATCTTACAACTTGCGAAACAAGATATTGAATCACGACAAGATTAGTAAAATCCGTACTCCTAGCTATTGAAACTGGTTCAATTCAAAATAAAATGGTCCGATACAAAATAAATTCGAAGTAGACCGGTTGTCTGGTTTGACACGAGACGTAGTATTGGCCACAATCATATGATTGCAAACAAGCTTGCATATCAGTGGGGTCAATTCACATACAACATTGTCTATTTATGTTTGATCAACTACATTGTTCCATGTGTGGTAAGTAATGTGTAAAATATAATATAACTTTCGTTTTTGTACTACACGAAAGTAGATGGAGATGTCGCGATCGATATATACATGTATACATCCAGCAAGGTATAAAAGTTATGTCACAGATAAAAATATTGGTATTTATTGAACAATCTTCAACGAAACAAGAAATATGAGTAGGAAGATTGCCGGCATAATGACACAATATATTCGTCTGAAATATAGACAGTTTAGAAGTAAAAACATGACACATATGTAGTATCAAAAGAAACAATACGTAATATGGAAAAATAAACGAGATGCATTTGCTGATAAATGAAAATTTTGTTCTTCTGCTTCGCTTCAGGTCAGTTTAGATTATACGACTCGTTAAGATATTTTAGCTAAGTGCAAGATCTCAGCACTATCACTTTAGCCGAGGAGAATAGTTTGCTTTCATTTTCTGTTTTGTTTGTATTCAAGTTAATGCATGTGTTTCCCCAAGGACCTCTGTCATAAGTTTGATTTATGTGAAAGGATATATGGACCATTGCACTTGTCAGTCGATT
The DNA here is from genome assembly GCA_022818135.1 of Saxidomus purpurata. Taxonomy (NCBI): domain Eukaryota; kingdom Metazoa; phylum Mollusca; class Bivalvia; order Venerida; family Veneridae; genus Saxidomus; species Saxidomus purpurata. The sequence goes on along the minus strand of JAFMSR010000001.1, from coordinate 25,450,344 downwards.
TTAACCAAATGGAAATAAAAAAGTTTCTTGACTGTTGAATAAGCATTAAAAGAGCAACCAACTGATATTATTTAGCAGGTTGTCACATACATTTTGTAATTTATTTTACTAGAGGATTTTAGGTCAATTTTACGTTACAAAGTTAAATTAAAGAGAGAGATCCTAAATCTTGAATAAATATAATTAGCCTAGGATAATTTGTGTTAAAATAGTTCTTGCATACGACACAAAAATCGTATTAAAGTCTGATCAACCTTACAGAAGTTATTGATTCGAAACCACCATATTTCTGAAATTTAAGTAAAAAAAGGGCGAGAACTCCGGTAAAAATTCGTAGATCTTAACAGAAATCGAATTTGACCGGTATTTTATGATTGTAAACAGACATGTAAGATCTATATAAACCCATGCAACATTTCGACAGTTATTCATCGGAAATTAAAATTCTGCACGGCCGGACGCACTGACAGGGTTAACACTTTTTGCCCTTCCACCATTATTTCGAATGGCGAGGCCATAACAAAGTCTTGACTGATATCCCATAACGTTTGCATTCTACACATAAAATGTTGAAACTCTGAAAATTTTGTTACCCAAATATACTTTTCCGAGGAGGTTCGTCTCAGGATCGGAAGGTCTTGCGTTCGATCCCATACACTTAATTCAAGTTTACTTCTCTTTTCGAGGCTGATTCCATCTGGAATGAGTCTAGAGCGCGATAACTTTAAGTTGTCAGTTTACGTTTCGCAATCACTAAATTAATGTAAATAAAAAAACCCGAAAGGTCATTAGTTATGTTTATGCGACCCAAGCACGTTAACAAAGAAACATACATTCCACACAGACAACTTATATCATTGATCATACATGTAGTTCAAAGAAGATCTCAGTCAGTAGACTCGTGTAATTTAACTGTGTACACAACCTACTCAAATACAAAATTATTTCAAGAGAACGAGCATGTCTTTTTGTTTTTCTTTGCGATTTTAATATGTAAAAAATATCAGTTTGTAAAGTAATATTAAAACTTAATGTAGAATAGTTACTCTTCGGTTACAGAAATCCCATAACTTATACTAAAATTTATTCAGAAAACTACAGCGATTGTTCCATGAGTGGGTTTATCCTGTATTAGACAAGTGACGTACACTATGACAAATATAGAAAATCAGTTACATATTATCTACTTCTCTTTTCACCTTCATCGCCTCATTTTGCAACCAAATATCGTCAAAAACTGCATCAAATAACATAGCAACGTAGATGAATTAAATGTTACATAAGTGTCAATCCTTTACTTGAACGAAAAGTGATACCTTGAAGCTTGTAATAAGAAATTATCAAATGGCCTCTGTTCGCCCAAAGAGGATATTGGCACACCTAATTTAGATATTGGACCGACGGCTTTAGCTATTAAATGACTTACTTTGAAAATAAACGTATGCACCGGTAGAAAAAATCGTAGATTATTTTTTTGCCGCCAATGGTTTGATGCATGGAAAGACTCTTGTGTGAAAATATTGGAATAACTGCTTTGTAATTTTTATATTTGCGACTATATACGGTCGCAAATGTCAAAATTACTTATTTTGCGAATATATATATATATATATATATATATATATATATATATATATATATATATATATATATACGTTATTTAATAGTCGCAATTTTAAACGACGTCATCAATCAGAACCAACGTTACATTGGTCTTGCGTTAGAATATACAGTTACTTGTTTTGTAGTTTTGATATTTGCGACTATATACGGTTTTTAATTGTCGGACACCATTTAACGGCGACCGAATATACTTCCTCCTGCTCTATAATACTTCCCCGTTCACAATAATTTCTCTAAATTTAATCGATATGGCACCTATTGTCGCATGCTGTCTTCCAACATTCACTGTACATGATTTTAATGCGCGCTATATGACCTTGGAAAACAATTATATTCGTTTATTCATAAGGGAAGGATCATCTGTATAAAATGCGAAAAGTTAGAAACCATTGATTGCATTGAACAAATGGTAATTAGTTGCTTTACCATACAACGACTTGATTTTTATTTGGAATCTATATAAGAAGCTTTTTATCTAATATGAGGAGAGTTGCACAGTATTGAAAATCATTGACAGAGAACATATCACGAGGAAGATCATTTTTCTACTCTGCACTATGACTGACACAAAAATATAGATTTACAGTAAAAATAGAAACAAATGATAGTATCTACCTTGTCGTCAAACAAATACTTGAAAGCTTTGAACGAATATTCATCTGATAAATGGAAATACAGCCATAAATTATAAGATATTTTCTTGGAAGCAATCTGAGAAGCAATAATTCATCAGTTGTATGGATTGTTAATAAAGCACAAATTTAATAATCAGTTATATTGATTGTTAATAAAGCACCAATTCAATCAACAATGTAAATCATGTATGAATATAGCAATTGAAATTTCAAAATTGGGCTGTTGAACTCAAATGGATAACAATGATAATAATACAGAAATTGAGCTTATTTACAAAACATAGAATAGCGTACATAGCTGTAAAAAGACACAAAAAGTAAATGCTTGCAAATGACGTCCATTATGTAAAAATGTTAAACGATTTGTGTATTTCATCTACTGAAGACGGCCACTAGTCCGAAACATTTAGTAAAGAGTGAACTTTTGAATTATTTGTAAAAGATAGTTTCAATAAAAATCCCATCTGATATGTAATTGGTGATGTCTCTGAAAACATTGGCCCATTTTACCTACGTGTAACACCCAAAGCATCAGATGGAATCTAGGTACGTCACAAAAAGAAGCAAACATAAAATCGGTTGAAACAACTTATGTAAGGCTAATGAAACACTTACTTAAAAGCTGAAATAAAAAAGTTATCCCGAGACACTACCAAATACAGCATCCACTAGATATAAGACGCACGTACCTTCGAACGAATCCCGCAACTATGAGCAGCCATTCCCCGTGCAGCTTTAATATTATTGTACAATAAGCCTGAATCTAATCAGATGAACCTTAAAGAGAAATCAATGTACCCCGCGCATTTTTCTATCAATAAGTACTAGACATATCTTTATGTAATAAAACAAGTGGCTGACAGGAAAATTCCTTTTGCTATTTGACGGATTTACAACAAATATTGCTTAGAGGACCGCATACCGTATTTTACATAAATGCATACGCTTTTAAAAGCTGTAAACAAACAAATATCAGTAAACTGTTGAGTTTAGAAAAACTAAATGTGTAGTTTATCTTTCATACGAAGCTGAAATTTGAGCACTCACGGTATTCACTAAACGAACGTCATAAGATTTTGCAGTTAGAATCAGAACGTCCTCAAATACAGGCGTCAAAGCAGAAACAAAACTGTTCCCAGCTTATTTCATGTAAAATAATAATACTGAAAAAAAAGCAAATAACTAAAAATGTTGCCCTTTGTAGTTGTTTGATTTAAAGTCTCTGCTCATACGCTTACTAACAGTAAAATGTCAAGTCGAAATTAGAATGATCTAGAAGTAAACGTATAGCTCACTTTTTGTAAAACTGAAAGTCCCCGAGCGTCTGAAATTCATAAAGGTGCCATAAACATTTAATAATTAAAGGTTGATTTATGTAGTTCAGCTCGGAGTGTTTAAGAAAATAATTGGCACATTTTAAAAACACAAAATCTACTATTATCATAAATCATTAGGTAAAATGAATATTTCAAAGCGTACTCATGCTGATCTCGAATTGCCAGCATATAATATATATGATCGAATATAACTTATATGATCTTGTCCAGCAGATTTATTGATTATATTAATAAATAAAATATGCATTAAGTAGGAGCGATGGCAACGAGTATTCGGATATCCGAATATTCGTTCAGACGTCCGAATATTTGGATCCGATATAGGTATCCGAGCATTCGCTGAATATGGAAGAAAAAACACCAAAAAACGAGTACCAGACTTACGAGTAAACATGATACCATGCTGTATTTTTCTATCAGTATCGGGTTTTAAGCCGTGTTTACAAACAATATTATATACAAGTTCTTTGTTCAAGACTATTTAGGACTTGCTCATATGTGCAATTTAAATACCCGGTGTTAAAATTTATTTGACAAGAAATAATATAATGTTCTTGTGTGAAGAATAGAGATTGTTCTATTTTTGACTGTCAACCTCGTGATAAGAGCGGAATTGTAGGGATTGTGAACACTAGGAAAGAAATTTTTTAAAAGTGTTTTCTTTTCAACATATTTGTTTGGTCAAAGGAAAAGGTTGAACTTTTAGTGAATTTATACTGTGAAAGGGAACTGATATGTAGGATTGTGCTGGCAGATTGACCGCAAACAGGTGGATGACCTTTCCGGACCACTTTATTCAAATGTAGGTAATGTACCGAATATATGCTTTGCCGTATATCTTTACAAAACTGAAATTACAAACACTGTCGCCATGGTCTCTCCGTCGAATGCACGGAGAAAACGAACAACCTGATATACTTTTTCTTTTTGAACCGTCCACCTGTTCGCGGTCAAACAAATGCTTAGACTTACACAAGGAACAACAAAAGGGTTTGGCAAAAAATGAAATTGCAACAATTCTTCTATATTATGTTCTTTAGAATGCAAACGTATCCTTAAAACACTTAATATATAAAATATAAATTATCACCATATAGTGAACAACATATAAAGACTTTGTCTACTGCATTTTGCTTGAATACGAAAAACTCTTTTCCGATTTTTGTAAAATATATCGGTAAAAATACTGGTTCCTAAAGATGACATGGTCCTTGTATAAGTTCTTTTTAATTAATGATTTTCGGTGGTTTATTGAAATATAACGGTGGATTATATTCCGATAAACTCAATGTCCACGCAGTAAAAATTATCAAAATTTGTTGCCCGGATTATATATTATGTGCATTTTTTCTATTATTTGTTTTCTTTCTTGTTTTATTGTGTCATTTGCTGTTTGAAGGCCACATTGTAAATAAGTGTAATGTAATGTATGTACTTTCACTTAATGTGTTTACCTTCATGAAATAAAGAAATTATTTTATTATTAGCGTAAAGCCTGAAACCATATGACGATAACGTCATAACACATTTAATTGAAATAAACTCAACAAAAGTAGGTTTTGAGACATAAAATAAACAGCAAAATTGTTGGTATCGATGTCATATCACGATAATTTCACTCTCCCAAAATTAGGTTTTGAAAGAACTGACCAGCAACTCCCTCACAGGATATGACAAGAGAAGACAAACCACAGGCATAGTACAATTAGCAAAAATAAAACAAGCAGGACAACAGCAAAAGGAAGTAAGAGATTGACATGCATATGACGCATTTACATGTGGAGCCAGTCCAAGTTCGGACAAGTCTGACAAAATCTTTATACTTGTCAATGGTGCGCATGTCATTTGGCTGACTGTTCCACACGCTGACGACCTCAAAAAACTAAATGAGTTCTTGCCATACCTTGTTGTACTGACTTGTGGAACATCTAGGATGTCCTCATACCTGAAATCATACTTGTATAAAGATTTTAAAGTGGAATTATGCGCATTTTTCTCAAGGAAAAATCCAGTTGAAATAGGTTTGTGTAAAAAAGGGTAGAGATAATAATAGCTTTTAACCTAATACACCAAACCTTTCCTGCTACCAGTACGAAAATAACTTTCCAAATATTACTTTAAAATTTTCTATATTGAAACAACTGCATGCAGGAGTTGCTCCCCTTCCACTGTCGAAATCTCTTCCAACAACAACAATAACACAAGGGAGATAACGGCGAAGAAAGGAACTATTAGATTATTGGTACTTTTGAAAGTCTCAATAGCAATATTAATCAGTCTATTTAAATTTAGAGTGGTAAAAATCTTTTTGTGTACTAATGTTATAAAGAAGAAAAGTAATAAAACAAATTGAATTTACTCCAGTTTGTCAGTGATACCCTCACAACAAAAATGCAATATTAAAGTACAATGATGCAAGGAATTTGCTGAATCTCTTATAAGACGTTAAGTTTATTATAAATGTGTAACCCGAGATTCAAAATTGAGTTTGAAATTAAAATTTTCACCTAGTAATGTTACCTTCACATTGGGTTTCATATTTATCAATTTGGAATGATTTGACATTTTTGTTGAGTTTATTTCCTTCATTAATGGATTTAAACTTCTCCAGATTTACCTGCATTTGTTTGAGCCCAAACCAGTCTATGAGAATTTTACTTTCAGATTCCAGTGTTTCCTTGGATATTCCTAGATATGTATGATGGAAAGAAAGGATGTTGTCGTCTGCATTTTTTAGGATTGGCATTTTCAGGAAGGTATTAAAGACCAGGCGTTTCAGGACTGTGCCATAGGTGCAGGGGGTACGTTTCAGGATTTCTTGCCACTCACTAGTTTAATTTCCAAGTTTGACCCTTTGCGGCGACCTGTTTGAAAAATAATCTAACATGAGTTTGCATGCTTTCTCTGCTAACTAATAAGCCTTGAGTTTACCAATAGTTCATGGGGTAAGCAGCCAAACCCCTTGAATATATCCAGAAGTATATCTCTTCCCTAAAGATATTCATGTGGGGTCTTTTTTAGTCTTCAACAGACCTTAATAAAGTTGTATGACAGCCCTAGCAGAAAAATGTGGGTGGAAAATTTTCTTAACAGAAGTTGTGAGCTGATCGTTAAGAATTATTTCTTATATCTTTGACAAAGAATATAGAATACCCACTGTTCTAAAGTGTTGTTTTTTTCAATGAGAGTCACTCTTTTTATAGATAGGTGTAACCTGGGCTCGTTTAAGTTTGGTTGGAACTTGCATTTGTCTATGACAGTATTACCTAAGTTCTTGAATGAGTTTGTAAGACTTCTTAACCTGCTTTGATGATATTATTTATTATCCTCTTAAAAGTCATGCCGAAACTCAGACATACGTGAGCTTTCTGTGTGTTTTGTGATGGTTTGAGGATAAGGAAAGGATGTTTTCACATACGCCATACCTGTACGCCTTTTTTCTATTTCAGAATTCATGCTGGCGGAGTGAGCTTAGGTTTTTATACGCCCGAAGGGACGTATTATGTTATCGCCTCGGTGTCCGTCTGTCCGTCTGTCCGTTAGCAATTTCCCTTCCGCTCTCTAACTGTTGAACCCCTTAAAGGATTTCGAAGAAACCTGACACAAATGTTAACCAGACTGAGACGACGTGCAGAAGCAATGTTCCGGATGGCTGGATTCAAGGTCAAGGTCATACTTAGCGGTCAAAGGTCATATGATTTTGTTTCCCTTCCGCTCTGTAACTCTTGAACCCCTTGAAGGATTTCGAAGAAACCTGACACAAATGTTAACCAGACTGAGACGACGTGCAATGTTCCGGATGGCTGGATTCAAGGTCAAAGTCATACTTAGCGGTCAAAGGTCATATGATTTTGTTTCCCTTCCGCTCTGTAACTATTGAACCCAATGAAGGATTTCGAAGAAACCTGACACAAATGTTAACCAGACTGAGACGACGTGCAGAAGCAATTGTCCGGACGTCTGTCCGTCCGTCTGTGCGTTAGCAATTTCCCTTCCGCTCTGTAACTCTTGAACCCCTTGAAGGATTTCAAACCTGACACAAATGTTAACCAGACTGAGACGACGTGCAGAAGCAATGTTCCGGATGGCTGGATTCGGTCAAGGTCATACTTAGGGGTCAAAGGTCATATGATTTTGTTTCCCTTCCGCTCTGTAACTCTTGAACCCCGTGAAGGATTTCGAAGAAACCTGACACAATTGTTTACCACATTGAGACGATGTGCAGAAGCCATGTTCCGGATGGCTCACTTCAAGGTCAAGGTCACACTTAGGGTTCAAGCGTCATATAACTGTGTGGATATTGCTCTGCATTTGCTCTTGATTACAGTGCTCTTGTTTTTTTTTGGGAAATTGTATTTTGTTTGCTTAATTTTTTTATTGAATTACTTCCCTTTTATGTTACTATCAATAGCATATTTTGTAACTTTTTTATTATTGGCAGTACGGAAAAACCGAGACCACTTTTCTGTGGTACAACATGAATGGTACCTCCAATTTTTTGGTGTTTTTTGACATTTTTGTACCAGGTTAGGATTTTCTGGTTGGGGACTTAGATTTTTTTATATAACTTCAATTTTTTATTCTTGTTCCTGTCCGTTGGGCTTCAACAGCCTAAATTTTGCTCCCATTCTCTGATACAACACTTCGGGCGTATATTGCTGCGCTTTGCGGTGCTCTTGTTTATCACTAGTTCACAGAATCTGCATATAGACTCATCCATTCCTAGAACTACAGAAGACTGTAACAATTTCAAAAGTCTTTTGTCGGACTTGTAATCAATAAAAAGACATTTCAGACATTGAACGTGTAACGTGTATCTTAACGTTTTCACACTTTCTAGAAGCGTGCATGGTTACGTAATGACAAATTTCTTCAATATAACCACGTGTTTGCATGTCTTTTTATACGTGAATTTAAACATAACACATAGAGAATAATTGTTGGTTTCGGTGTAAGATCACGTTACATTTTCACCAAGTGGGCACCAAAAGTAATATGTAATATTTTCACACAATTTTAGCCAATACAATTAATAACGTACATACTTTCACCTTGGTTTATCTAGTAATCAAACATGGTTGAAGTGATCCAGTGAACAATTCATTTTCAAATTGTTCTGTCTGTTTAAAGAATCATGGCAGAAAGTAAGCCAAGAACATTTCCGACGGAGATATTTTCCGAAACACGGCAAATTCTAGGTTTTGTTTTATTGAAGTACATTTTTATAACATGTATATGGTCCATTGTGGTTTGGCATCATATAATTGACAACAACAGACGACGACATCTACATGTATTATATACCCCTGCTTTAAGGTTGACAATGTCAGTTCCAAGTACTCAAAAGAAACTTGAGAGAAAGTCTATATAGTGATTCCCATCATTTATTTCTTGAAATTAGCCACAAAATCCACCGTTGCCGCTTACACATTCTCATCATATTATGTTCATCTATGCCACTAGCACATGTTCTTCTTAAGCTCTATTTATAAACTGCAAGGAATCCAATACATGTTATGTTTTATTAAGTTTATACATAGATAATAGCAAAGATTAAATACAAACAATTTCAACTACCAATCAAAGCAAAACAATACGAGAAGCGTTAACACTTTTGTATAATATTTTGCATTCTGAGCGGAATGTTTTATTCACAAAAATAGTAACGAAAATAAGATAGCAAATAATGTCTTTTATCAGACACATTTCTGTCGCTTTACAAGAATACCAAGGTTCTAGCTAAGCTAAAATTCCATAATAGTACTGTTACAAAGGTTAGCTACAGCTTGTATATAAACCATGCAGATTTGTACAGTTTTCAAAGATTCTAGTTTCGAAGTTGTCTGGGAGCAAATTTTAGAACAAACATGCTTATAACTGTTGCATCATCACTATTAATAGAAATAGATTAGGAATGAGATTTCCATATTAGTTTATGTTTGACATGTTTGTATTTACTCGTTGGAAACCGTGACTGACAAGTAAATAGTAGGTGTGTGCTGGTTGACCCTACATTAATTTAGTCATCTTATACTACAAAAAAAACTGTGTATTTCAATTATTCGAAAAAGTAGGGTCTTTGTGTCTGTATAATACCATAGCCATACAAGTGACTTTTAAGTTTACAGTTTAGACCCTTTACTTAAAGCAAGGCCCGTGAACTATTTTCCTATAACGTGTTTGGGAATCCTTGCAAACGTGCGCGGTTTTCTCCCATGACTTGTCACCAGCCGTGAGCTTGGAATTGTCGTCCAATAATTACCTGTCGTCTGCAGAAGTAAGCGTCTAACAATCAATATCACTGGACGCTTTGTCAACCTTCAATTCCAGGCAAGATTGAAATGTGACGATAGTGGAAGCATTGAAGAAAATCACAGCGAAGCAAATCGAAAATAGACAGAAGTTTCAAAACTCTTAACCTGTTACATATGGATAATGAGTTTAATGTAACTGGAAAATTTAGGTTGTAGTGAATTAACAGAACTCGTTACAATTCATGGAATTTATTTTTATTGCTTGAAAAGGATTTAATGAACGTATTCTGGAAGTATGGGAAGGCGAGGTAAGAATACTTTTTGTTCAGTGGTTATTTTTCCTATTTCTACTTTGAATTTTGTATTTAAATCTGGAAAAAAAGGTGTGTATAGTCTGAAGAATATCAAATAGTCTCTTGAAACATTCGTCTGATTTCGATATACTCGTGCGCATCAAAGCATATTTTGCGGTCTGTTGTAACTTAATACAAAGTGTCTATCATTTCTTTCATTTTATTATTGCAATTCGTTTAAATACACCTAAAACTGCGTCTTATATAAGAAAGCAAAATTTCCACTGTTCTTTGACTGTTTTGGCAGTTGCAAATACTTGATGCAAAACAGATTCTAAAATTAATGTATATATCGTGATCGAGTATTTTACTGGAAAAAAAGGTTGGGTTAAATTGTCTTAAAATGTATTTCACATTGCAGTCCTTTTTGAAATTTAAAACAACAGTACTGTTCACAAAAGAAAAATTTAGTTTTCAGCTTATTGTGAGAAGGGCAATATTCTTTCTTTTTTTTGCTTGAAAGGTATGAAATTGACGTGAAACAGCAGTGATAACAATAAAGCACTGGTGATGAATCTAAAATGAATCATAATTTATCTTAGATTATACCAAATTTTTCTTTGTTCTTTAAAGTATCTTAAGATATGTAACGCCTTCGATTTGAACTTTGCATGTTTTATACGCCCGTTTACAGTGATAGGAATAATAAGGTTGTGACTACCTGTAGCGGGCAGGCGCGCCGGGTCAACTTATACTTCATTAGAGCTCTAAGTCTAATACTTTTTTATCTGATCATCACAAAACAAGGTTTATTGACAATATAGTCTGCCCAAGTTTGATAAGAAGTCAGATCGTAATGCAATTTTGAGTTACTGCCCCTGGAATACCCACGCTATATTTTGGAACATTACCAAAACTAGTCGCAATGTCCACGGGCATAATATCTCGGCGAAGATCTATCACCAGTCCAATCGCTCGCTCAAGAAAGTACGGAGTTACTGCCCTTAGATTTGATAAATGTAACCAAATAATCAGTGTTCATTCTTTTTCTTAGAAATTCTTAAAAATCTTTGCCGCACTTATAACAATACTTTTATTAACATTTCTTTTAGTCATCCATATAGCCCTAGTCATTATTATTCTATAAAGTTCTGCTGCCCATGCTTATTTGTTGATAACCATTTCATTTACAGTATGAATTACAACGAACGTTACTCACACATATTTTGTGACACTTTGGCTCTGATTTGATATCATCATACGCCTAGATATTAATTTACATGTATATGTATCACTAAGTATTTTCTCCCAATAAGTACTCTACAAATTGCGCAGTTCTTCGTATAAAGTTTTCTCAGAAGCTTCATGTTGTCACCAAGGCTTCAGCTTGAGGCAATCTTTGATGTAAAAAAAAGCAGCAACAGTGTGAATACAGAGACAGGTTGCCTTGTTAACCAAATAGAGACAAATCTGGAAGAAATATAAATCCTATGTCGTGTCTTTTTGTTGCCTAGGGTGCAATACAGTGAATACAGAATGGAAAGTTTTAGGTGCTGTTCTCTTCCTAATGAAGAACATTAGTCCAAAGAAACTTGAAAATGTCTTTAACCTGTGAAAACATTCGCTCGATTGTTTCTGTTCTAAAGTTTGCTTGATGATATATTACATACAGTAACACACAAAACAAACAACTCTTAATGCATTAATATATCGTACTTATATTGTTCTGAAGATTTCTTCCGATTTGTCTTGGTATTGATTGGCAGTGCGAATGGTTGCTTAGTACATGCAATAAGGATATATATGGTTGCTTTCTGTACGCTGATTGGTGGGTTTGTTTGGTTTATTTCTGATGTAAAACAAACATATGTATTTACTGTAAGAGATCGACAGGTTTTGGAAATACATTACCAGCTTATACGGGGTAGGGGATGTGGAAAAGCTGCTTCCCTTAGGGAGTTACGAATTGACGCTTAAAACTGTTTCCCGTCCGCTACATTTTAAGATTTATTGATACTTTACAAACAGTAGTGCAGTCTGACAGATTGACTCCTTTAAATACACATACTGTGCAAATGTCAAGGTCAAAGTCTGCGATATAAACTGTCCATAGAAACATCAAAATATATGATTATTTTCTGCTGCATATACATTAAAACTTATATATCTGAACGAAAAAAAACACGACATAACTTTTAAACTGTCGCGGTGACAAAGTTCATTTTATAAGAAAAGGACATTCATTCGAAAGAAACAGTCTTCACTTGTACAGATTTTCTGGAGCATCTGTTAAACTATTGTAGTTCATAATGATGTTTTTGTTAACACTAAAAAAACATTGTCTTTTAGATTTATGTTACGAAAAGATTTTGACCATTAAGTAGTAAATTTAATTTACAGATTCTTAGAATTACGTTACTGAAAGTTATCATCTAATTGTTAGATCAATTGTTAATTAAGCAACTATTGAACACTTGAAAGCTAGTGAGTTGCTCCCCGATTACAGGTTTATACCTCTCCAGTATTGCAAGATACTAATGTGTTCATTCATTATAAAGACAGTGTTGAGATTATATCCTGAAAACAGAATAATATCACAAGCAGTTATTTTACACAGTTCATTTGAAAAATCTAAACATAAGACTGGTTATGATACTCAATCTGTATTGGCGCTACATAGAGTATGAGAAGGGAGAGATAAAAACACACAAACATTCAATGTGCAAACGTTCACTAGACCTATGTTGTCATCACAGGGGACCTGAATTTAAATTACGACGCACAGGGCCTAATCTAAAGTTTTGGTCTTTGCTTTGTTTTCGCTCACATCCTGTTTTTGTTATAAATTTTCATACTGCATTTCACTGATGACGGTATTAAAATTTTACATCTTGCCTCATTTGTTTTAAATGGAAATTTTCTTGCATCTCTCTCTCTCTCTGCATTGTTATGCTAACAACAATGAAAGAGGATCTGTGTAATAAAATCTTTTTAGTGTCAACGATGCAGGAGTGTAATAACTCTGGTAATGTAATAAGCTGCCGTGATTCAACAAAATAAGAGCGTATTATATTATAGCTGGTATGAACAGTCTAAAATACAGCAGTAACAAGACAGAATGGCACAAAAATGCATTCACTAAGAGCTTTCACATTATTGGCCGGATTTAGGAAGATATTCTGCTGTTCACCTAACTGAAACTTTGTGCGTCAAAAAAGACTTACAGTTGTGTATGATTTTTGACAGATGACATACACATTCCTAAGACCATTTGTATATTTACTGTGCTTATTTAGACGTTGCATTATTTACTGTGTTATTTAGACAGATATTCATTACATTATTTACTGTGCTTATTTAGACAGATATTTTGTACCAAGGGCTTTTTATAGAGCTTAAAATGGAGGCAAATATTTTGTGAATCAGTATAAACTTTAGACTGTTACGAGACTTTATTCAGTCTGTTACGAGACTTTATTCAGACTGTTACGAGACTTTATTCAGTTTGTTACGAGAATTTATTCAGACTGTTACGAGACTTTATTCAGTCTGTTACGAGACGTTATTCAGACTGTTACGAGACTTTATTCAGACTGTTACGAGCCTATTCAAACTGTTACGAGACTTTATTCAGTCTGTTGCGAGACTTTTTTCAGACTGTTACGAGACTTTATTCAGTTTGTTACGAGACTTTATTCAGACTGTTACGAGCCTATTCAAACTGTTACGAGACTTTATTCAGTCTGTTACGAGACTTTATTCAGGCTGTTACGAGACTTTATTTAGACTGTTACGAGACTTTATTCAGTCTGTTACGATACTGTTCAAACTGTTACGAGACTTTATTCAGACTGTTACGAGACTTTATTCAATCTGTTACGAGACTTTATTTAGACTGTTACGAGACTTTATTCAATTTGTTACGATACTATTCAAACTGTTACGAGACTTTATTCAGTCTGTTACGAGACTTTATTCAGACATACTGTATGGCTTCGAGTTTAGCTGTTTTCAAGAGACGGATATGCTATGCAGCATATATATAGAATTTCATATTCATATACATGTAGTGCCTTTGTTCTGTATATTCAGAGTCTAGAAGATGATATCGATTATGGCATGGTTTTTTTGTGCTCATTTTATTTTTCAGATTTGCTATTTTAGTTTTTTTTCTTGTATATCTTATTCAATTTATCTAGCATTTTCTCAAATGCATGTCGTTACCCGGTGTCTTTTCGTCTGCGTTCAGTGAACCTGGGTAATTTTACTGTATTTATCGTGAACTTCTTTGTGAGGTTGCTAAATTTGATGCATGATTTATTTTCACTAAGCTAAACCTTCTGGTTACTATAAAGATTTTTTTTGTTTCCGGTGATTTTAACTAATAAACCAGTTGACAATTTCTGCAATCTTGTGAAACTTTCTGTAAAGATTAGAAATTATGCTTATTTATCTCGAAAGAGTTCGCTCATGAAATTAAACACTCTCTTGGATTTTTGAAGGAAAAAAAAATGAAAAATCGCAAGATGAACAATTGGCGAATCGTCATGTGTATATTCTATATAGGAGTAAAATTGTCGTTTCTTGCATGTACTTTCGGATGATACAGATTTACTATCGTAAGGTGTTTCGTAAATTGACTGATTTTCTATATTTATATTGTATATTAAATTCATTTTTTTGCGTACTTGTTTTAAGTTCCTACAATTCATATTAATCGTTCTCGAGGATTCTGTCCAGCTGAAAGTAACCTCGATGAAAAAAGAGGCAATGTAGAATGTATGCATCTAACCTGTGGACACAACCAACATGATGGGATCGAACCTGATCGATCCGATCCTAAGGCAAACGCAGAGGGACCGGGGTTCAGTCAGGCAGAATAAACGTCATAGTCCATGCACGGCGGTTTATAAAACTAAACAAAGCAATCCTACCTTAAACAAATTATGTGTATGAATTCAGACTATTCAAGGTTTTCATGAGACCATAAAAATAACATACCGGAAAATCCAATTTCTTATGGATCTTTCCTTCGTGGATTATAACACCATGTGGTAATGTTTTAAGCGAAATGTCTAGACCGGAATCTAAACTTAAAATCCCTAGGGCAGAGTAATTAGTCTTTAACTGTTGACGAAGATACTGCAGATATTTTTGATATAGGACGATCCCATTTTAATAACATTATGTTGCTCTTTGAGTAGTCTCAAGTCTAAGAACCATTGCAAAATGGTGTTACAATCATCAATCTTATTTTTAAGGGAGAGCATGACAAAAGCAGGTATTTCATTTGCATACGTTTTAAATATTTTTTTTCTTCATTGCGTTTAGAAAGTTTGTAAACCTATATGACATTCGAAGCTCTAAATATTAGTAAAATAAAGCATATATCTGTCTTCACCTTTATAAAAGGAGGAGGTTTATTCTCTAAAATATATTTTCATTTACACAACAAAAATGATAAAAGGGTGAAATGCTAGCTTTTGTCATGCGTACCTAAACAAAAACATTGTCCAAGTTTTTATACTGGACAGATTGCACGTTAAAAAATGTTTATTACCCTAATTCACACAGGCATTTATGCTGTTAAAGCAATCTCTTTTCTGTGATCTTTATATTTTAATACAGTATCTTCTTATACCATTTGTCTAAACTGTTCTTAACTTACCGTGGAAAATACACATTGTAAAACCTTTATTCATAATAAATTCTTTCAAATATTCCTCAGGGAATACTAAGTATAACTTTTTTCTGTTTTAAACAACCCTTAATTAAAAATTTCAGCAATTCTGCCTTTTTAAAGAAATTTGTCTGCACTTTCACAGTTTACATGTTGACCATCTTTATGACAAGCTTAGAAAAATGAGAAATAAAATTCTTAGATTTTCTGAGCTTGTCATAAAGATGGTCAACGCGTAAATAGTTAACTTCAGACAAATTTCTTAGGTCTGTACAACGGCTTTTTAGGTAAAAGGGTGTATGTTTTATTCCCCATGCAATGGTCTATTTTTTTTTCGATAGAAGACATTTGGATTGCCGCTCGTACTGGAATTGTCTTTAAGTGCGCTTAAGTGCATTAGATACTTTGAGGTTTCACATTTAATCGAGATTCTACATCTTCTATTCGAGAATGTCCAAGTAAGTTACACGAGTCCTGTCGCCATTACCATATCAACTGTTATACGCCCAAGAATAGATATGGTTGAGTTCTGTTTTCATGTTTGTAAACTTAGGGTGTGTATATATGAAAAACATTTACTTTTTTCAAAATAGGTTTGTTTAGAATTGATTGGGCGTCTTACATTTCTGTACCGTTTAGATTTTCTCATTTAGCTCGTGACAACGAAAAAAAATCTTTTCAAGGTCAGACTGTGGTGGGGTTGGGTGGGGTTGGTTGAGGGGTTTTGGGGCAACGAAATTGCATTGTGAGTCTATTTCTGGCATAATTTAGTAAAAGCTCACATTGCGCTGATTTTAATGCTTCTAAAAGTCACGTTTTACAAAAGTCTCATTAGGTACCTAAAACTTCTAATAGCTCTATTATTATAAAATACTTGAAATATTCTACCTCCGAGAATTTCCTTGTCAGCGATATATGAAGAATTATGTGTACACAAGTCTTCCCTAATGATACAGGCTTCTTAACACAAACTAATAAGCAGTTTCAAGCTACCATGTTTCACGACGTATTGAAATAAGGCAAGTATTCAGTATGGGTGTGTAAAAGGCAGTGAGGAAGTTTGTAAGATATACACTTGTGGCAAGTTTGCAAATTACTTGCGGCTGTGAAAATACTAGCTTCCTCGGAAAATTCGCAGATCTTTTTTACATTACAAAAATAAAAAGACAATACTGTTCACATCATTTAATTAATGAAATATACATGTATATCCCAGTAGTTACAATATGCAAAATGTACGTATGGCGTTACACCTCTTGAAGCTTCCGTCTTTGACGACAGTTTGGCCTCCCTGCTCCGAGGTGAAACTGTCCAATACATGGAAACATTTTCCGTCCATGAAAATTACAAAGAATCTAAAGACCAGTCAGAAAGATGTAACGCTAAATTTGACTAGTACTGTTCATTTAGGATGAAGTCACAGTGACGTATTAAATGTTTGTGTCCACAGATGTTTAAACTCATTGCATAAATAAGTAGATCATGCGTGCAAGAAAGATGTAATCTGTAAGATGTGGACTCAACTACTGCGTCAGTGTCAAAATATCTGGAATAAATTGTACGGGAACCACCAAAAAACGACCACGCAAAATACATAAATGTCAAATAATACGTACGAGGTCACTTTACATAAACTTGAAATACACGAAATTCTCGTTATGGGTACGGTCAACCTGTGAGTAAGCGGCCTATTGTCGTACTAGCTTTACGTTTTTCATATTTTCGATAGTTTTCTCCAAGTATCAATGATATGCGGACATGAAACGACCGTTTCGTTCACTCTTGCTATCTTTATATAAACCAATTTGTTGATTCAAGATAAATATATCATTCTGCCAAACAACAAAGCGGAAGAGTATGTAGCAGTCACTTTATAACATTATTTTGTAAAGGTGCACAGACAGTTGTTGATAGAAGAACAAATTTACAATTTTAAACCATTTAATAAAACACGGTGGGGAATCACATGATCAAAATAATCTCTAAACAAAAGTAAATATATGAAAAATGTTAGAAAATGATAAAAGCCGTTTAGTTGTGAATATAAAAAGAAGCCTATCTTATGACAACATTAACGTATTCTAGAACTACTCAGGTCTCAACAACAATCACCTTCTGATTGTGCTGAACACTTCAAAAATAATTAGTTCAGTGTCCTGAAGTTTTTATCACAATCGGAAGGAGACTATGATTTAGACCTGTGTAGGTCTAGAATACGATAATGTTACCATATGATAGGCTACATTTCATATTAAATGCTAAACAGCTTTCATTATTTCTTAACATTTTTCATAGATTTACTTTTGTTTAGAGATTATTTTGATCACG
>JAFMSR010000001.1:25413257-25431694 GCA_022818135.1 Saxidomus purpurata | reverse complement strand
CTGACACGAAATTGAGAAAGTGTATATTTCACAATTAAAATGATATATTTATTGTCGTGTCCAATCCACTTCTTAAGCTGAAAGAAAATAAATGATTATTCGACTGTACTACGTCGATTACCTGAAAAGCGATAATTTCTATTGAATTTTTCAACCCTCGGGTGGGAGGGTGGGAATGCTGATATATTTTGCTGCCAAAATAATTGCCTCGAGTGGTTACTAAACACGAGCACGTCTCTTATATAGCCGTGCTCAATACACGCACGAAATCCTACAAATATTGGTCACTCTAATATAACACATCTACAACCTAAAACAGGTAAAACCGGTTAATATCGAAACGCGAATAATTGTATTTACTCACGACTTCATCGTGAGTAAATTAATTATTCTCTAATCTCTATTTACCTTAAAACAAAATACATTAATAAATAAAATAACAAGTTTAGGATTAAGGCTTGTATTTGGCAGCAAATATCGAGCAAAACAAAGAGAGTTATACAACGAAATCTTAGGTTGAACCGTACTGTCATAGTCACCTTAAGATTGAAAAACGAAATCGGACAAGTACACTCCTCCCACTGAGATGCTTATTGTTCGTAACCGTCAACTAGGCTGTGAAGAAAAGCATTTTCAGCAGTAGATATTCTTACAGTGATAAATAAATCATTTTTATACGTCTACACTATATTTTACATGTGGCAGAAAGTGTCACAGCCAGGGCCAATACACGCCACAAATTTACTATAGGTTTGTATAGGAGCGCTGTCATTAACTCGCGATAACATTTTAACTAATAAAGTTATTTTAAAATCACAAACGGGATGATAAAATATAACATTTCCCTTTTTTAATGAATATTTTTTTATTTTTCTGAGACTCTATTTGTTTGGTCTTTTTTTAACTTAAAAACTCTACCCGTCGTTTTACTATATAATATATAGTAAAACGCCCAAAATGTCACAATTTTAAGTGAAAATTTTGCAGCTTATCTTCAATTTGTTCATAAACTATAACACTTATTTCAAAATCACAAACGGGATTGAATAAAACAATCATTCTCCATTCAAGTGATATATCTTATGTAAAAATAAAGAAAGAAGAGAATGGTCTTTTTTTAAGGTTTTGTTTAACAGGTATATAATTTCATTTTTACGATTGGAGCTCGGTTTGTTTCCGTAATGCTGGCCGAACACTTCCGAATGATTGATCTAACTGCTTCAGGCCATCGATAAGTTTTATGGCCGGACATTACGTAACATTTACCATGATCTTTAAAACGTTGTATATTGGGTTTTGTTTTACATTAAAATGCAAATTCAGCTTTTTGTTCATAAAAAGGCAAAACCTTTCATTGAAACCGGATATACATGATATCGTCTTTATAGCGAGGATCCATGAAATTTTTAGTATAATTATCAATAATATTATTTAGCTTTTGATGTTAATTTGCAACACATAAAAGATTCACTATGCATGCATTTTTATTTCGAAACACTTGCACGGGTACTTTATATTTTGTTTTACATTTCTCTTTTTTCTCTTTGTCTCGAGTGAAAGGCAAGAATTCGCTCCGCTGAAATTGGTTTCATTTTATAGGTGTCAACATAGAGTTTCTTCCAGACCAAAGCTAGTTTTCATAATACACAGGTCAAAACCAGGTAGTCTTATTACTCGCATCTTTTGTCTTTCATTTCTTCCCGAAGAAATAAGCTGATTATTACATTAACAAAAAGAGAAGAAAAAAGAAACACGCAAGGTTTGATCTGTGTGCAGAGTATTAAATGACAAAATCTGTAAAATGTAACAGGTATTATTCTACTGCAGAAATTGAAAAGTTTTTTTCCTACAATAAATCCTTATTTCTTCTAAAATGTTAATTATATTTCAAGCCATGTGATGAAAAATCACATACTTTTTAAGGCATTCAAGATCAAGCGTTTACTAGAGTATGTAACATCTATTTGATATTCTGAAAGGAAAGTGTTCTATTTCTCAAATTAAAAAAGCCTCCCGAAATCAAATGTGAGTCTTTATCAGATCAGGAATAACACTGATTAGGAATTTAAGATCGCAAAATAAAACAAGTTGACGTACTATTTACCGGGGACATGTAGGTCCATCTATTTACGTTTCTAAAGCACACCATACTTTTGCAACAGACTTGCCGTGTGCGTCTGTACTTGAAAATAACAGGTCTACAATTTTAAACAATTCTCACGAGCAAACGTTACGCACGTGTAAAGGGATTAGCCGATTATGAAAAATCAAGTGCACACTAGATTCATCATCATTATTATGTCAAAATTCACGAATTTTGTAGCTTTTGGATTATTCTGTGACTATTTTTATGACTGATGATGTGACTGTAATGAAATAGTGCTCACTAGTTAAAACATTACTATTGTTATTAATAATGGCAAGTAATGTGAATGATAATGCTGAATTTTCTTTATCTTCTGGTAGAAATGATAAAAATTAAAACATAAGATTTTCACAAAAGTTACGCTTGTATGCGTCAAGTTCAATATCTCCCTTAGGCAATATTCCAGTACAATCGATAATCAATGATTTATGACCTTGACCGTTATTTACGGATATTACCGAACCGTAGTTGTTTCCGTAAACTCCTAATCCCCAAAACTTATCGATTGCCTGCTGATATACGCTTGACACTTTTTCTGCCGTATGATCAGTTTTATACATCAGAATGCTACGAAAACTGAAAGACGGTATTTTAACTGTCATTGAAATAGTGACTTTACTTTAAACGTAGCAATAAAGGATCATTTTAATAAGAGAAAGACGAAGAATTTAAACTATACTCATCATGCAAAGTTGTTCTGTTAAAACTGTTTACTGTCAAACACAGTGTTGCAATGAATACAGCCATCGCCATTCCACCACGGTTGCAGATTGCATGATTCTGTCAACTCTTGTGGATCAAGTAGGCCTACACAGTGACACCCGTCTATGCTTGTATATTACAGTTTCCATGAGATTCCTTCACCTTTTGCAGATAACATACACAGTGACGTTGCGGATAACACAGTGACATTCCGTCACTAAACTTGCAGATAACAAACACAGTGACATTCCGTCACTAAACTTGCAGATTACATACACAGTGACATTCCGTCACTAAACTTGCAGATAACAAACACAGTGACATTCCGTCACTAAACTTGCAGATAACATACACAGTGACATTCCGTCACTAAACTTGCGGATCACATACACAGTGACATTCCGTCACTAAACTTGCAGATAACAAACACAGCGACACTCCGTTACTAAACTTGCAGATCACATACGCAGTGACATTCCGTCACTGTACTGAAAACAAACACTTTTACATTTAGTAATAACTTGCACTTTAATTTAGAAATAGACTGTTTCACAACAGTTAACCGTAAACTTTTGTCTTACAGGTATTTAGAAATCCTAAATACAGAACATACATATACGTTTAAATATCAAGATTTAAAGACACCGAAAGACGGTCTTTTAAACTGTTCTTGACATACCCGTCTCTTGCCGCGATTGATTTCCATCTTCCATGCCTTTGCCATAATCTCTAAGAGGTTTTGTTATTAGCTGAAGTAGTAGCGCCCCCTGAACGAAAAAACTATGCAGACTGTAACGAGAAGCATCTAGACCTAACAAAGTCAACATATTTTTGAAACTATCGCGAACACTCGAATAAGATAAAGGTTTTTCGCAATTGGGTCTCAAAACATGTTTTTCGTCTTAGAAAACTGCAACTGTCTGAATAAAAATTCACCATTTCAAAAGAGGCGTTAATTACCGAGCCCTCAATAATATAAATAATAACTATTCTGATACCGGATGTTCGCCAGTATTTAACAAGCGGACGTAGCCCTTTAGTGAAAACAAATGGGGCCGACGATAAACCGAACGGTAATACGGAAAAAACAAAATACTTAACTTGGCCTTCAATTTGCCAAGAAAAACCCAATATGTATGGTGTAAAGGTTTTATAGAAAAGTGATGGTATCCTGAACTAAGATCAAATTTGAACATAAAGCCATTAGGAATCAAAATTTCCTTCGCAACTTTAAAATCTTCAATTTTACTTTTTGTTTTCTCACGTAAGTATTCAAAACACTCGAATGTAAAATCAAACGTTGTTTGCTTATGCTGTTTGTGACAACTGATAGCGGATTAACGTTGTGCGGAATAAAAGGTACTTTTTAAACGCAATTTTTATCAATGAGATTTAGAATATCAGACTGCACGAATTCAGCATTCAAAATAGAGGAACGATCGTTGTTCATAATAAAAGGGCAGTGGCTAGAGTTACGGTACCGCAACTCCAGCCCCCGAGTCCAGAGCCACGGAAGCCCCGCGCCTCCAGCAAAACCTAGACCCACGGAAGTTCACAAAGGCATGCATATTGCTCCAACACATGCACGATAATGTGTTGCAAACCCAAACATCCCACCAGTAATCGTGAACAAACCAATCCGTCGCACATACGACAACTTCACAGGCGCCATCTTGGTTATACCCAACATAATGCTAATATCGGAACTATTATTGTCATGCTGTATACTCTTGCACATATTTATGTGTTCTCTGTTCACAAACAACGTTAATAAAGCAAAAGTAAGATAAAGAAAAGAAGAATATTACAATTCTAAGAGCACGATAAACGTAAACAAAAAAAAACGAAATTATTAAATATAACAGCTGTACTTTCGATTACAATAATTTTTTTGTCACAATCTGAGTGCCTTCTCGTGGTGTGGCTTAGATGTAGTCAGACAATTAAATACAAAAACAACATATGTCAACAACAAAACAACATGTGTCAACAACGATATTTTACTTAACTTCTATCATGCTTCGCACAAAATGTGATATAATTGTCCAACTACAATGGAACGCTCCAGTAAAGACGAACATTATAACAATGATATTTCCGCCAATGTATTATGTATTGCCAAAATGGCGGCCATGAAGACGCTGCACCCGCCGACAGACCGGTCCATTCAGTATCACTGGCGAAACACCCAAGTCTACAACACATTATCACGCACACCCAAAGCAACATACATTCGCCCCTACAAACCTCCGCAACTCTAACCTTTCCTCATAGGGTTTTGCCAGAGATACGGAACCCCCGCAACTCCAGACCCGGAGGCCAGGGCCACGGTACCGTAACTCTAGCCACTGCCTAATAAAAGATGGAGGATTGACCATAAAAGGCATAGTTTATCCATTATCAATAATAGAAATAATGTCTGAATTGGCCTTGATAGTATCTGTCCAAAACAAAAGTGAAGCCGTAAGTCGCTTTTTAACAGAGTGATCACAGATACTAAAAGAATTTTCTGGTGTTTCACCAATACATTTTCAAGTTCTAGGTCTGGAAATACACCTAAACCGTCAGTAAAAAGCCAATAATTATCGTCCTTACACTGACAATCAAAAGTACTACTTGTCTTTTTGATCTGGCTTGCAACTGGGGTTGTTTGTTGTGGCAACCGCGGACCTTCCCGAGCTTCCCAAACCCAATGCTCTGTCAACATCTGGTGTCTAGAGGTGAGCGGCACATCCCGTTGCGAAATGTCCGAGTCCCCCGCACGCGTAACAAACGATTTCTCTGTTGCCTCTATTTGTAGGAGCTCTCTGTTGTCCCGCCATGGTAGACCTTGTGAAATCTCTCCGAAAACTGCGAAAGGACTATCAGAAAAAGAACAGATAGGAAATTATATAGATTAATAGATTAGTGAATTAATATGTATGTATTTAAGTTTTAATTTTCTGCCAGGTAATCTTTTAAATAGAACCATGCAGAACAAAATGTTTTTAATATTATGAACGTCGACGACAGTGTGTAAACCATGACCTACAAACAAAATCACCGTGGGAATAATCTGCCAATATCTAACGGAATGCACGTGCATGAGTGACAAAAATAAAAAGTTGAGCTGTTTACTGTTGATAGTACATGTGGTAAGTATTTCGTGAAATAAGAATTACAGGCTGGAGTTTAATTATTTTGCCATATTTATTTTACGCTTTGCATTATTGCCGTGGATAATCAATATCCTAGTAGAAATATAGAAAACGATGTCCTCCCCACTGTAATGATTTACATGAAGAAAAATGTATATACACTTTAGTTTCAGTACAAATACTTGGTTGTATTTATTATAAACACATGCATGCTGAAATATTTTTAAACAGACATCGTGAAAGCTTTCAAACTTTGTAACCCACATCATTCGGAAACAACTTCCGGACAAAAGCACAAAATGTCACTAGCCTTTGAAGCGTTTCTTAGATCAATAGCTTTTTGTGCGGAGTCCAGTAAATCTGAGACTTCTGAATTAATTTGAAACTGTTTTCTGTTTGAGAGGCTCTTGAAAGATAACAAATTAACAGATAGTACCTTTTTTCGTACACTTTCTGCTGCCTATTCAGAGTCCTCTCTAAAGTCTCTCTTCAGTTCCGTGAACTTGCTGTTGAAAAAACCTTTCAGTTCTTCGACAATGTCTTATTTTAACCCAGAAGGCGTCGAAGCAGTGTGCAGAGGAGATTGATTGCGTATCCTGGAGTCAAACTCGGAATCCGACATGATAGAAAATAATCTTAAATGCTGATATATTTTGCTGCCAAAATAATTGCCTCGAGTGGTTACTAAAAACGAGCACGTCTCTTATATAGCCGTGCTCAATACACGCACGAAATCCTACAAATATTGGTCACTCTAATATAACACATCTACAACCTAAAACAGGTAAAACCGGTTAATATCGAAACGCGAATAATTGTATATATCCGTTCTAGTGTTTTATTGCCCCTGGGTATATTGTAAAACGCAAGTGGTAATTCTTATGACAGGTTTTAAGTTTTTTTTAATATGTAAGTTTACCGTAATTACATCTTATTTGCATTTTCTTTTTCAATTTCTTATATTTGATCAAAATACTTGAAGTACATAATTCACAAACATTAATTTTCGACATTACATGTAACTGATTTCGATTTCTGACCGGTCTTAACTTTTTCATTTGTTAACCACTTTTGTAATTGTGCTTATTAGGTCCACCAACCTCGTTCGAGGTATAATCGGTACGACCCGATTTGTTAACCACCTTTAAGTTACAAAATATTTATAGGGGGACCAAAGTGAGGTAAACGATTGTCAAAATACGCACAAATAGCAAAGCAAAAAAACAAAACAACATCACCACATTTATGACAGGTGAGATCTCCCCGGACGAACGGATTATGAAGACAAATTCTTTCATATAAAATAAGCGTCACAATTTGAAAGTGACATACGTACTTGTGTATATGTGTGTTTGTGTGACATTACAACAGTCCCGTGAAAATGTGTAAAAATTACAATGTATACACAAAATCTTTTTCTCACAGGTGTTACATTTGCCTGTTTACGTTAAGTTGAAATAAGTGTAAAATTAAGTCACTTTGCTACAATACAGATATTACTTAAACCAAATGCAGAACTTTTAATTTACTCATTTAATTTACACACGAATAAAGGATACCGAGACTCGTTCAAAGATTGGTACAATCATTATACACTTTTTTTCCTCTTCCTATCAGTTATGCCATCCTTATGTTTTAAAGCAACAATACGTGCAAAATCATCACGATTTTACTACAATAGAAATCGACAACTTCCGTGAAAATTACGGACGCGCCCGATCTGTATTACGATTACATTTTTAACTGACTGTACTTATAAAAAATATTAAAAAGGTAAGCGAAATCCTTCAAATATTTTATTCATTTTTACACCAATTTATAGTTGATATAATTCCCTTGCCGATATCACTGAAGCAAAAACAATCTTATGATTGATGTTCTATGTATGGGTCAAAGTATTTAGACAAATGACCCAAAAAACTGACTAAAAGTCTTGCAATCCTTAACATTTCATATGGAAAATGCGGTGGTACTATTTTAATTAAAAAAGGTAAGTTAAATACCAAATTAATCTTTTTGAAATTTACATCATTATTAAGAGGAAAAATTATATAAATTCGTCTGACCGAAACAAAAACGTTTAATTAAACGGTTTTTGATTTAATAGGATTAAACCGACATCTCCCTTCTTTGTTTAATGTGTAAAAGCCGCGTCTAATCGATTATCGGGAAAAAAGAAAGTTCCATATGTCTGATCGCAAAAGATTCATAAACATATTTACTAAGGTTCAACATGATGTTATAGTTCGTACACTGCATTAATTCTATGAACTGTGCCACACTTGGCTTAACATAGAGTAGTACTTTTTTAGATATCGTTTTCGAAGTTGACTGTATGCAGAACAAATACATAAAAAATGAAATTCGTCCTCTAAATCTCCATTTTTACATATCAAGCAATACCTCTGATTATGTTCAGTCCTGTTATTACCATAGAGCCCAGTTTCAATTCTCAGCTGATGCGAAGATAATCTCAGTTTTGTAACTGATAAACGAAATTTATATGGAATTCTTTCTTAGTAAGATTCAAAGCTAAACGAGGTTTTAAATAATTTATATGTACATAAACTGGGACTGGTTGATATATTACTGTACCAAGAATATTAAAAATGATCTATTATCCTCTTATTAAAGACAGTTATCAACTCCATAACATTGACGAGGTTGGGATTCAACCAAGCGTATGTAAAACAATAACTATCCAGCAACTGTTTGATTTGTGATGCTCAGTTGAATTTGCCTTTATTGCAATCGTCAAAGAGCGATTTATATAAACTTCTTATTACAATGTTATTACTATTAACGACTTTAAACCAAAATTTGACAATTCTAACATATGTTTTTACAAATAACGGATACCTTTTCAATTCCCCATAAATGGCCATATAGCTGGTGGACTGTTTAACACGGAGTAACGATTTACAAAATTTTATATGAACTCTTTCTAAATGTTTATTTTTGCCGAAGCCCCATACCTCACAGCCAAAATTTAAAATAGAAAAACAAAAGAATAAAAAAGTTGACACATTGTACTAGGCTTTAATGACATATTACGTGTATTTACAAGCAGTATGTTCTGTCAGTGCTTTTAATCCTTTGCCAGCTACAGTTTCTTGATTTGAAACAAAACATCCATTATAATTAAAAACAGTTCCTAGATAATTAAATTTGTTAAATTGTAAGTCCGTTTTTTAACATTTTTTACAGCACCCCTTTTCCTAAAACTACAAATTTACTTTTATCTGGGTTAACAACTAAGCCCCATCGCATACAATACATGTAAAAGTGAAGTTCGTCTAGTGTATTTTGTAAATCTGACGGACTTTTGCCTAAGATAACCATATCATCGGCAAATAACATAAGAATAAAAGAAATTTCATCTAAAGTTATACTAGAGTTAACATCATTTTGTACATACAGTTCTAAATCCTCTAAAAATAAGGAAAAAAGTATTGGGGACATTATCTCCCCTTGTTTCAGTCCAATAATATGATTTGCAACCTCTAACTCTTGATTTACCTTTAGAATCGTATCTCGGTCAATTCGAAGAAGTTTTCCACGAATGCCCAAATGATAAAGTTTAAACCAAAAACCGTCACAACAGACCTTATGAAAGGCCTTTTTAAAATCAATAAAGCCACACGCTAATCTACCATTATTATTAAAAAATTTGCTAACAATAGAATTAAAAACAAACGAAGCATCGGCAGTTGAACATGCCGCTCTAAAACCAAATTGAGCGTCAGATAGTAAATTATTTTTATCACACCATTCCGATACGCAAAGGTTCAAGACACCAACTAACTAAGGTAATGGCTCTATAATTATTAACGTCTCCGGGATCATTTTTTCTAAAACAGCGGAACTACTATGCCTTCCATCCACTGATCTGGAACGAAACCTTTATTCAAAATAGCATTAACAACATCAACTAGATGGGATAGTAAAATATCAGACGCTTCTATGAAATACTCATTTAATAAATTATCACCCGCAAACGCTTTGTTTCGTTTCAGGTTTCGTATGACTTTGTCAATTTCACCTGCCGTAATTGGTGAATCAAATTCTTCAAAAAACAATCACTATTTTAAAAATCGAGGATATTGCAAAATTCTTTGGCTTCTGTATCACTTGGATTCGAAAAGTTATTACTCAAATTTGAAAAGAAATTATTAAATTCCTCAGTACTTATGTCACTGTCAAAGTGTTTACATTTCCTAGAAATGTACACACCTGTAATATAAATATCATTTGCAGTATTGAAAACGGATTTATCTAGTTTCAGCCATAAAACAGTATCATAGTGGTTCTGTACATGTTTAATTCCTTTATTTATATTGTTCTTTACATATATTAACAACTCCACCACTGCAGCGGCGGGCTTTGCGATTTTGAAATTTACGATAAAAATTGTAACATTTATAACCCTGGATATCAAATTGCGAATTCCTGTTACCCCACGACTCGAAAAGAAAAACTATATCATATTGTGATATTTCATGAACAAAGTAACTGTCGTCTTATTTAGTATGAATTAAGTCCGTTTATATTCCATGACATAACTGATAGTCCAGCTTCCTCACACCACTATTTGCTCACACTGCCGGCTGCTGAAGCCAAAAGCTTATCATTGCGTATAGGGACCCCATCCACATAGAGGGTATCATATGTCAGCCATGCCTGTCGGCCCTGTCTTCAAAGGAGGAGTCAGGGCTTTTCATGGGAGGAAATTGTTCATGCATGAAAACCCAGTTTTGTCCAGCTTGTCGCGTTGACGCCTTACCATTTCCCTATCTTTGAAATGCGAAAACTTCGCAATTAATTTACGAGACTGCTGATTACTTTTTTCTGGTATCGACGTAACCCATACGATGAACACGTTCCAATTTCATTTCGTTCACTACATCCTGGGTAATTTTCAATTTCTCAACAAAGAATTCGCGCAATAATTGCTCGGTTTTCTCGTGCGTTTCATTTTCTTGCTCCGTTATATTACCAAATATCATATTGTTCCGCATTGATTGTGACTGAATATGCAATAGGTCGTCTTTGCTTTTGGCTTCATTGTGACGTAGTGACGAGATTGGCGAGTTCAAATTCTAGGTAATCTATTCGGCTATCGAACGTTGACACCCATACGCTTGTTTTCATCCTGTTCAAAAGACGAAGTTTCTTCAAATCCAATTCAAACTTACTAACCTTGGTTTCTAAAGAGTCTAAGGTGTTCAATCGCTTGTCAACATGATTAAACTTTGCCTCAATACGCCTCAAATAGTCAATGACAGCCCCTGTGGGAGAAGTGTCCGATTATGCGAGATCACTTGGGAGAGGGGGTGGGGGTACGCTAGGTACAGATGAACTGCCATGAGTAACATTGTGTTTTATTTCTTAAAATATTGAACGAAGCCAGCAAGGCTATTGAAAAGTGTCTTCTTACGGTTGTAAGAGGACACTTTGAACACCTTTGTATATATAAGATTTACTGATAGTCTTGTTAAACCCGCATGCGTTGCACGTGCTGCAATTGACAACGATTAACAAGAGTTGCTATTCTTGCATACCAGATAGGGATATCTGCAGTTTTTACCAGTGCTGTAAAAACCATCTTACATCCCCTGGTGCAAGATGACTTAATGACGTCAGAATGAACTACTTTTATGAATGAATTTGTACATTCATACATTACTACAAGAAAATAGCGCTTACATATGAGTTATTTTTATTTTATTTTTGCTACTATAAGAAATGGTATGCAAGAAAAAGAATCTATCACTTGCTGCACGTGCAGATGAGAATATCTGGCTCTCGGGTAACTGTTTTGGCGGTAACTCCGCAGTAACAGTAACAGTTACCCTCGAGCCAGATATTCCAATCTGCACGTGCAACCAGTGAAAGATTCTTATACTCTGAAACCCGTGAGGTAAAAATCTATGTAAAATGTAAATTAATCTTTTCTTATTGTTTCGAATTTATATTTGTAGGGTTATTCTTTTCACTCGGAAACAGTATTTATTAGAAACTTTGTAATATCCTGCTTGATATCAGTTTAAGCACACAACTCAGCGGAGTCGTTACGTCAGACTTGAGAAGAAACGTCACGAGAAATAACATTAAACTGAACTCCAATAAAAATATTAGGGTAAAATATATTGAATCGATGAAATCTTTTTTCTTTATGAAGGGGAATACAAAAAAGTGCTTAGTTATCGTCCGAAACATATTTGTACTAAACACCTTTGTATGCGCCTGTGAATAAAGACGAGTAAACAGTTAAAAAACGTCAAACAAATCGATAGAAGTCCAAAAATCGTACAGCACTGTTCATTTAGTATAATATGACAGTGACGCGGCAAAAGACAAATGTATTTGCGTAAATTCATGGTATAATATGAAGTAAAGCAATACAATTATTTGACACAGTATAGACGGTATAACACTAAGAAATATTTCATCATCATGGTAGTTAACTTTACTGTGTACATAACGTGTACAGTTACTTAAATGTTTATAATTTACCTTTAAAGAGTGGCCTGTCTTGTAATCTAATATGCCTACAAGCGCATACGTGCTAACCAAATATTTTTTTGCCCCCGAAGGGAGGCATATTAAAATCGCACCGTCTGTCTGTCCGTCCGTCCGTCTGTGCCTCCCCACTTACAATTCGTGTCCGGACTGTAACTCTGTCATGCATTGAAGGATTTTAAAATAACTTGGCACACATGTCTAGCACATCAAGACGACGTGTCGCGTGCAAGACCCACATCCCTACCTCAAAGGTCAAGGTCACACTTTGAGTATGAAGGTTATGGAATCCTCTATATATGCACACATTCGTGTCCAGACTAACTTTGTCATGCATTGAAGGATTTTAAAATAACTTGGCACAAATGTTTAGCACATCAACACGACGTATCGCGTACAAGACCCACGTCCCTAGCTCAAAGGTCAAGGTCATACTTAGAGTTTGAAGGTAATGGATTCCTCTATATATGCATATATGCACACATTCGTGTCCGGACTGTAACTTTGTCATGCATTGAAGGATTTTAAAATAATTTGGCACAAATGTTAAGCACATCAACACGACGTATCGCGTACAAGACCCACGTCCCTAGCTCAAAGGTCAAGGTCAAACTTAGAGTTTGAAGGTAACGGATTCCTCTATATATGCATATATGCACATATTCGTGTCCGGACTGCAACTTTGTCATGCATTGAAGGATTTTAAAATAACTTTGCACAAATGTCTAGCACATCAACACGACGTGTCGCGTGCAAGACCCACGTCCCTAGCTCAAAGGTCAAGGTCACACTTAGAGTTTGAAGGTAATGGATTCCTCTATATATGCATATATGCACACATTCGTGTCCAGACTGTAACTTTGTCATGCATTGAAGGATTTTAAAATAATTTGGCACATCAAGATGACGTGTCGCGTGCAAGACCCACATCCCTACCACAAAGGTCAAGGTCACACTTAGAGTTTATATGTAATGGAATCCTGTATATATGCATACATTTGTGTCCGGACTATAACTTTATCATGCTTTGAAGGATTTTAAAATAACTTGGCACAAATGTCTAGCACATCAAGCGGATGTGTCGCGTGCAAGACCCAAGTCCCTACCTCAAAGGTCAAGGTCACACTTAGTGTTTAAAGTAATGGAAAACTGTATGCATGGTTACTCTGTCATGCATGGAAGGATTTTAAAATTACATGGCACATTTATTGAGCACATGGAGAGGACACAGACTGTGAGGCACCTCTTTCGGGGGCATTCGTCACTTGTGAGGGACAGCTCTTGTTTTTAAATAAGAAGAAGGATTTCGGTTTTCTCTTCAAAATACACCTTTATTCGATTATGCAAGGAAACAGCCACTTCGTTTCTATTCCCGCTTCTACAGGGACGGGGCCGATTTCCCGTGCGAAAAATGTATTTAAAGAAACAAAATGATTAGGCCGATGCAATATTTTCTATAGGTTCAACACAGTTTCATACGAATAAAAAAAAAGTTTCATTCTCCATCATCCAGCAAGAGATGTTTTAGGAAAAATGTTTGCTAAACTCGTATAAGTCAGATACATGTGTTCGTTTTGCTTTAAAAGTATCTTCTTACATTGCGTTTGTGAGTAACGTATACTTCTAACGGCTATAAGAAGGCACTTTAACAGCAAAACTCGTAATGTATCTATTACAAGTACACCAATTTTTTTTAAAAATATTTAATTTCTTCATTTATGTTCGCTGGTACACGCCTCTCGGCTTTCTAATCTAACGTTTGTGTTGCTTCAAACTGTTCACAAAACTAGGGTGGTTATAAAAAGTAACAAATATCTCCTTTAGAAGAAATCAAAATTTTGAATTCTGAACACTATTATTAAATCCTAGGCAAATATTTTTCGACGTAGTCGTATACTTTTGATTTGAACTTCCGTTGGTATGGACGCGTTGCTAACCAACTTCGTTATAATGTGAAAACACAATTCTGAAACACAAAATGTGTATATTTTTTTATATTATAGTTATTTATAATAAATCATGTTGCAAAAAAAGAAAAAACAGAACACGTTATGTCAAGGTTTCTGGACAGTACGAAGATCAACTTTTGTATTCAATGAGGTGTTGTCCGGGGCCGGACATCTAGCGTCATTGATTATTGGCTAGCGTTTCGGTACCGGAATAAGCAGTGTACTGCCCGGGAGCCTTCTGAAACACAAAATGTGTTTATTACGTCACCTACGTCGACCATCTTTTTTAAAGATATTTCTTGTTTAAGGTAAGTCTTAAATAACTGATGTCAAACTAAATAATAATAAAATCTTAGGAAGTATTATAACTAAACCAAAAAGTTTCAGCTATAAAGTACAGTAATTATCGATAAAAACAGCGGTTTAAAATATACTGCAGTACTGTAAACCATTCAATAATATATGTAGAGCTGGTCAATTAGTGGGTGGATGCGATTTATTTCAGAAGGCCTCTTACTTATTAATTGTGAAAAAATGAGGCATTTTCGCCAGAGGTTTTTCTTTGAAATTGTATTAATTTGTCATTTGGCGTTCATTGAACACACAATTTATGTTTGGAGAATATAATCTGCTAGATATAGGGAGTATCCCTTTAAAGTTGCTCGCACTCAGATTTTTTTTCGATGAAAAATCTAAGTTTTTCAAAGTCTGTGAAAATTATATATTTTAGTATAAAAATCAAATTAAAAGGGTAACAGTGTAAATTCCTCTTAAGTACATCTGTATATTTGAAATGATACGCTACCATATTATAAAGTGTGAAAACCCCAAAATAACCATACTGCGAAGCGGTGCCGTTAAACCAAAACAGTCAAAATTTTAAATCAATGCATGTTTCATTGTTACCTAGATTTGACTTATGGTGTTGATTTTAGCCGTTACCTTTTTTGACTGAGATTTTTTTCATCGAAAACTTAGAACGAGCAGCTTCAAGAAGTGAACATTGTAACACAATCATATCTACACATCCTTGTGATAATTAGCTTGTCAAGTCTAATTACAATTATCAAAAAACTGGAAAAAAGTATTTTGTGTAAGAACCCATTGACAACCGATCGTTCAAACAACTGACCTCCAAACCCTTTCTTAATATTGTCATGTAAGTCTAACTAAGGGAGTTACAAAATTACCAGAGTGGCGTTGGTGACTTCAGACGTTTTGTATTCAGTGAATACACGAAGTTGAATCTGTGTAATTATCAATATTATTTACTAGTAAACGATTGTTTTCGGCTGTAGAAATAATAATAAACAATTTTCTTACTGAATTCTATTTTCCATTTTAAGATATTTGTAAAATATCTGTAAAAGCCCAAACCATCAACATGGGAAATAACCTGACATTTTCACACAAAAAAGTACTTATACTCTCTCATGATTGCCTTGTTTACTCATGTTTGTTTTGTAAGTGCTTCTTGAGTACCGACGCTTACATTGATAAAACAATATTAATCAAGTTAAACCAAACAGGACTGCCTCTTAACGTGACTAATAACCACTGTCACACCACTTAGATAGTGTATTTTCTAATCAAACCGCTGGAAATTTACTCGAAGGGTAATGAAATTGTCTATATTCCAGGGTCATGTGTCTGCCATACCTAGCCTTAGGAAATAAAAATTGTGTCATCAACACTTAGGTCAAGATAAGTTCGTGCCAGAAACCAAAGACTAACCACAAGAACACCTCTACATATCCGGAGTGTGTTGAGGTAAAAATTACATTGTATGCTAAAGTGTTTATACTAAAAAGATAAACGCACTTAACATGTAATTAATAAAATACTGACACCAAAAGAAACTGTGCATTTGTTTAAGAAATAAAAGTTCTATGCTTGGTGAGAGAAATATAGGCAAATTTGGTATCAAAATGTTCGAAAATCTTTTTTTTTACACGATGCCTTATTTTGGAAGCAAATTCAGGCAATTATTAGTGCATTGTTTAACGCTTGAATGAAGAAGGGTTTAAAGTAAAAGTTGCAAATCTGTATTGTTTTCTAAATGTGAAATCCATTGGTCAGGGGCCGGT
Source organism: Saxidomus purpurata (assembly GCA_022818135.1). Classification (NCBI taxonomy): domain Eukaryota; kingdom Metazoa; phylum Mollusca; class Bivalvia; order Venerida; family Veneridae; genus Saxidomus; species Saxidomus purpurata. The sequence goes on along the minus strand of JAFMSR010000001.1, from coordinate 25,415,151 downwards.
TTAGAACCGTTTGCCTATTTTTCCCTGCTGTACTGCAGTGCCTCTTGCAATTTTGAACCTGTGACGTAATTGCGTCAACGTCATGTAATTATCCTGACGTGCCGTTGTAACCTTCGGCCTGCCAGATCGTAGAAGATCTCCAACGCTTCCATTTTGACGATAACGTTGTCGAAAGTTCATAATGGTATTTCTGTGGCAGTTAAACTGCCTAACGACTTCAGAGACGCTGACGCTGGATGCGATTGCAGAAGTGCATGAATTCGATCATTTTCGTGAAGCCGTGGCATCTTGTTAATGAAATTCAAATGTACTGTTATCTAATTGTTGCATAGTCAGTAAAGATATCGGTCAGTGACAATCTGTACTTGTAAACATGTTGCACGCGTAGCACGTTCAAAAAGTTGCATAATAGCCTTCGGTCAGTTTGAAGGACATTCACGTGCTTAGATATTGGGTCAAACACTAAAGGTATGTGGCACTTTGGATTTCTGTATCGGGTTTTCACCAAATTTAACCTGCACGGGGAAAGTGGGACGCGTCTCGATGTTAGGTTCACTGTTGGATTTCTCATATCAAAACCGACAGAGCGCGATGTTAAATTTCCTTTGTATTCGTAACCCATGACATTCAGTGGGTTATGGCAAAATGGCGGCGGGCAAGAGATGCTACGAAGTGAAAGAGTCGTCAGGAAGAGACAAAATTCATTCTTGATTTATGATGACACAGAATTCTTGACAAGAAATCGTTTTAGATAAGAAAGAGTGACGTATTAGCTGTCATGCGTACATTCATTTCATGGTTTTGCGTTTTTAACAGAATACTGAAAAAACTGGTGCATCAAAGATTAAATACATTCTTAAGACAGTATTAATTATTCTGCGTTCCATTGAACTCTAGTCGACAAGAACTCTAGTCATGAGATATTTGGATTGAAATTACATCATGGTTTCCTGGTTTAAACTTTTTCCGTTTACGGCAGAATATTTATCTTTATTCTGCGAATTTATCGACACTTGTCTGTATTTCAGATTATTTCTAAAATCTTAACGCTGCATTTTTGAAATTTGTAAACTGTCGCGGTATATCACCTCTTACATACATTTTTGTATTAAAAAGTAAGAAATGCTCTAGAACGAAGCTTTATTGACGCGGTTTAGGTACATGTAATAGTTTTGGTTCAATTATTATCTTCTTGCTTAAATATTAGTATCAATTATATCAACATCTTTTACTTTTGAAAGAATTATTGTCTCAAGCGAGAAATTGATTTTATTTTGAACTTAATGATAGTGAATCGAACATTTTGGCTCATCAGCTATTAAACTCAGCTGGATTAGCAGTCAGTCCTTACATTTACTTTTATTCTTATTTGCGCTCCCATTGCCGTCAAAAAAAGATGATCTAGCCCTGTTGAACGCACAAATCTTCTTACACTAAAAATAATTGATAAATTAATAATATTTACATGAATATACTTAACTGCAGTATTGAATTTATTATCATGAAAATGTAGGATTTTTTTCATTTTTATTATGCATATGTATCCTTTAATTTATAAAAATTGTACCGTCTGTTGAACATTACAAATTTAATCTGAGAAAATTAAGACACCGTGTATATTACTATTGTATTGAACGAAAGGGCTCCGAGTTTAATGAAATAATTATCACCTAGCATGGTGGCCTAGCAATCACTTTTTCCATTAGTACATTTATTTCTATTTTTCAATTAATTAAAAAAAATAACCTTTTCAAGAATTGTAAATTTAGGTGCTTTACTTGCCGTGGTCACTGAACATGTAAATGCACATGCTTGCACGAGAAAATCACAATATATGATGTACCTGTTCTGTTATTGGCGAGTAAACGTAAACCCGATGCAAAGAAATCCAATG
>JAFMSR010000001.1:25402724-25412757 GCA_022818135.1 Saxidomus purpurata | reverse complement strand
ATATAAGAAATGAATTGTCACCTTTCAGCCATGGTTACGTTTTCGAATGTAACAAATCCCACACCGAGACTACTCTGGTAGGCTTTCACTTTCTCTTTCTCACACTCGTCTGTCAATCTGTTCTCTTCATCTCCATAGTATGTTATAGCATCGAGCTGACAAGTACAAGTAAGTTACATTTGTATTATCAAACTGATAAAAGCATAAACTGATTAATGGTAAAGCTAATTAAGTGTAAAATACAGTTGGTTCTCCTTAAGTTAAAGTCCCTGGAACGATATTTTAAAATGTATGACTTACACTGGATTCCACTTAAACAATCTAAATTTATTTGAAAACATATTGGTGGGATCAGTAACTGACTTTGAGATATGCTGGAATTTGGCATAGTAGAGTTTAAGATAATGACAGTTAACCGTAATAATACATCGGCTCTAGATATAGGGGCTAAACGTTTCACCCCACCGGAATACACCGGTATATTTATTTCATATTGTTGGGTGGAATCCGGTGTGCTATTGGCAAAGTGGTATCATTATACCGGCAAACACTGGCACATATGAAATGTACAGCCCTAACATCATTTGTACCATGCCAAACTGATACATGTAGAAAGAAACCATGTAATGATAAAAGTCAAAGAACATAATTTAGAGTAACCTCTAATCTAGCCTCTGACCACAATCACACGCCTACAAATATACAAATCTGGGAATGAACTCTGATATCAAATATAGTCACTACTCAGGGGCTAAAATTTGGAATGAACTACCAATTGAAGTTTGAACATCAAACACCTTAAAACACTTTAAAGCAACATACACACATCATTGGAAAACAAACCTTCTCAGACATCAAACAGTCTCTTAATGACCCAGTTTTTCTACTTTTAAATTTTCTATATAACTGATTTGCTATTTGAATGTTAAAAATGCATATGTGTACCTTATTTTTCATGTGTTTTTGTTTTTTAGCTACATAATGTTTTCATTGCTTATGTAACTTTATTGTAATTAATGTACATTGTATGTATTTAGAGGCCCACAGGGAAGATTGGGCTTTGCCCAACTGTGCAGCCTCTCAAAATAAAGTCGTTATTATCATTATCATTAAGCCCTCCTTGCAGCAGACACTTATGACATATGAGCGGGAACTAATCACATATGAACCAAGTGTTGCATAAAATCTCTATACTTTGTTTCATGTCAGTTCAATAATTAGAACATTCATCTCATTAGTAAGTTAATTAGGCATACATCAGTGACATACAGGCACAAACTAGGCATCTGTTACAGATGCTTTGCAACATTAAGCTGTGACTGTTTATGCAAATTATTTGATGTTTAACAAGTCACATGACTGCAGAAATGTGACACCCACCAATCCATTTTATTAAAGAATGAACATCAAGTGTAATACCTCTATGCAACCACATGATTCAGCACAGAACAGACACTGACCACAAGTGTACGGCTTCACAGTCGGTCTATGTCCAGTTTTCTGTAGCTCCATTTCTGAGTTAATGCGGGCTTCTTTTGCAGCCACTCTACAATTACAAACATTAGAGTGATATTACCCTTCATAGCAACCATCATACTTTCAAGAAAGACCTCAATCACCGATTTATACTCCTAAAATAATAACTTTTAGAATAAAATGACATGAACATTTTGCAGAATCACTTTACACTAATTGTGATATGACTAACTATGAGTTCATTAAATGCAACGTTAAATTAACCTCAGAAGGTTGTTATTTCTCTTACATAAAATCTATAATACATATATACAGACAAGCCTACGGTTACACTTGTAAAATATTATCAGAGTGACCACCTACAATAGGCATAGTTCAAAAGAAAACACTAGATTCACCTTTTGGTATCAAGTTCCATGAGATGTTCCACATCATAGGCAAACTGCACATCTTGGACATGTACTTCTGGGTAACCCTCCCTATAACACATGTATAATCTCTGTGTAAACACCAAGGACAAACAGAATTTCCGGTATAGATAAATTCAAGGTTAAAACAACTAGCTGTCAGTTTGGATTTAATATGTAACCTTTACACAACTGGGCACAGAGACTTTTACATCTGCAACCACTGTAGACCATAACTGGTCTGCATATCCATAGTCTAATCATGGTCTAACTATTAGTCTATCTTTCAGCTGACAGTTTCACTGAGGAAAATTGTTATCAAATTAGCACAGTCTATACCATGAACTCCTGAACAAGCGATCCCGCTGGTTCTCACTGTAACAATATCGATCTTTTCTAGAACTTTGAATTAGCAAAATGATGAATATGCGAAGGAGTGCTCTTGTGAAAAAATGCCGAAAAAAAGTTCTCGAGAATATTTCATGATTTACAGTACTGAGGCTTCTGTACTAATTGACAGATCTAGTCCAAAAACTTGTACAAGGTCATGTGTCAATATTTATTCTTAACAACTATATGATTGCTAATACAATGTGACTTCTATTTAGCGTAAAAAAAGACACTTTCTTCCATTGTGGGACTATTCTGTTACAATAATGAATGGCAGGCCTAAGGAAATCTAAGCCTTCAGACCTTCCCTACAGATTACACGTTTTATCTTAAAGTGGCAAAACATTTTGTTGTGATTTTCAATAGAAATCTCCTGCTGTTGCATTTGTCTTTTTATAATCTCTGTACCGTTAATAACTCTAGTATGCCCATTATGCACAAATCATTCATTTTCTTTCAGCAGTTTGGTTTGAAATAAATCAATTTAACTTGGTGCTTTGCAACAAAAAAGCTCTAGGGAAGGTTTAATCAAATGGATGCAGCACTGGCACATAACCACTTTATTCCGATACAAATTTTGAACAAACTGTTTTCAAGGTTATTCAAATGTGAATTCCTGAGCTTTATTTTAAGAATTATATTGCAAATTTTAATTTCTTGGAAACAATTAGGTCTAGTCACATACACAATCTATCTTTCTGCAAATCAATGCATACTAAAACACATTGTTTGAACCTGTTCATGACATTTTTTGTAAACTCAGAATACACATGTCACACATTTTCTGAGCTGAACTGATAAGGTCTAGTGTTTTGTGTTTATAAGGTCTAGTGTTTTGTGTTTATAAGGTCTAGTGTTTTGTGTTTATAAGGTCGTTTACAAGGTCTAGTGTTTTTGTGTTTATAAGGTCGTTTATAAGGTCTAGTGTTTATAAGGTCTAGTGTTTTGTGTTTATAAGGTCGTTTATAAGGTCTAGTGTTTATAAGGTCTAGTGTTTTGTGTTTATAAGGTCCAGTATTTGGTGTTTATAAGGTCTAGTGTTTTGCATTTATAAGGTCTAGTCATTTAGCCCTGAATGGCTAAGACCGACCTAGGCATTTCTCCCATAATACTGTTAAAATTGGATTTATAGTTTGAAATGAGATTTTTTGTTGGATACAAAATAGTAATTTCATGTACCAAATTAAGGGGAGGGCTGTGGCAAAGTCCACCTATAGCTTTCCCCTTGTCATTTTCTGAGTTGTGAAATCTCTGGTTTATGACTGACTAGAAGCAAGCTCATTTTTGTATCTAACCAATCAGCAGAGACTAGAAGGAAGCTCATTTTTGTATCTAACCAATCATCACAGGCTAAAAGGAAGCTCATTTTTGTACTTAACCAATCAGCACAGGCTAGAAGGGAGCTTATTTTTGTATCTAACCAATCAGCACAGGCTAAAAGGAAGCTCATTTTTGTACTTAACCAATCATCACAGGCTAGAAAGGAGCTTATTTTTGTACTTAACCAATCAGCACAGGCTAGAAGGAAGCTTATTTTTGTACTTTACCAATCAGCACAGGCTAGAAGGGAGCTTATTTTTGTACTTAACCAATCAGCACAGGCTAGAAGGAAGCTCATTTTTGTACTTAACCAATCATCACAGGCTAGAAGGAAGCTCATTTTTGTATCTAACCAATCATCACAGGCTAAAAGGAAGCTCATTTTTGTACTTAACCAATCAGCACAGGCTAGAAGGGAACTTATTTTTGTATCTAACCAATCAGCAGAGGCTAGAAGGAAGCTCGTTTTTGTATCTAACCAATCATCACAGGCTAGAAGGGAGCTTATTTTTGTACTTAACCAATCATCACAGGCTAAAAGGGAGCTTATTTTTGTACTTAACCAATCAGCACAGGCTAGAAGGAAGCTCATTTTTGTATCTAACCAATCATCACAGGCTAAAAGGAAGCTCATTTTTGTACTTAACCAATCAGCACAGGCTAGAAGGAAGCTTATTTTTGTATCTAACCAATCAGCAGAGGCTAGAAGGAAGCTCATTTTTGTATCTAACCAATCACAGGCTAGAAGGGAGCTTATTTTTGTACTTAACCAATCATCACAGGCTAGAAGGGAGCTTATTTTTGTACTTTTCCAATCAGCACAGGCTAGAAGGAAGCTCATTTTGTACTTAACCAATCATCACAGGCTAGAAGGAAGCTCATTTTTGTATCTAACCAATCATCACAGGCTAGAAGGAAGCTCATTTTTGTATCTAACCAATCATCACAGGCTAAAAGGAAGCTCATTTTTGTACTTAACCAATCAGCACAGGCTAGAAGGGAGCTTATTTTTGTATCTAACCAATCAGCACAGGCTAGAAGGAAGCTCATTTTTGTATCTAACCAATCATCACAGGCTAGAAGGGAGCTTATTTTTGTACTTAACCAATCAGCACAGGCTAGAAGGAAGCTCATTTTTGTACTTAACCAATCAGCACAGGCTAGAAGGAAGCTCATTTTTGTACTTAACCAATCAGCAGAGGATAGAAGGGAGCTTATTTTTGCATCTAACCAATCATCACAGGCTAGAAGGGAGCTCATTTTTGTACTTAACCAATCAGCACAGGCTAGAAGGAAGCTCATTTTTGTATCTAACCAATCAGCACAGGCTAGAAGGGAGCTCATTTTTGTACTTAACCAATCAGCACAGGCTAGAAGGGAGCTAATTTTTGTACTTAAGCAATCATCAAAGGCTAGAAGGGAGCTCATTTTTGTACTTAACTAATCAGCACATGCTAGAAGGAAGCTCATTTTTTCTAACTTATCATCAGAGGCTAGAATGCTCATATTTGAAACAACCAATCAGCAGTGGTGTGAACAATTTTTTAATTAACTGATAGGGTGGCTCATTTATTAAACTAACCAATCAGCCTTCAGATTTTTGAAACTGGTTTGTGAACAATATTTTATGAACTTCGGGCAAATAAAAGAATTTATTTTCACTGTATGTTTATGGCTTATGTCAAATATTCGATTGAACATTTATGGGAATTAGGGATGAAAACTATGAGCAAACATGCTGGGAAAGTTAAAGGGGTTGAGGCCACAACATAAGAAGTAGTAAATTGTCTGTTTGTGTATGTCATAACTGTGGACTTTTAACTTCAAGTAGACTTGCCATTTACATCTGAGGGAACACACTAGCTATGGCAATAAATGGCCATAGTGCATACACACAACCAGTCTTAAAAAGTGTTTATATTACTTACTGGAAATGCTGCATGATAATATTTCTGTAGCACTTGTCTTTGGGAATATTGGCAATCATCAGTGTCTTTGAAACCTGTTAGGCAGAAAAATGCCATTGTATTGTTCTAATCATTGCAATGATCTTTTTACAAATTTTCCTACATTTTCATCATCACCATCAGCAGCTTTTACATTTATTTGGTGTAAATATCCACAATAACATGGTCCTATTAGTGTTAAGTGTTTGTTATAAATAGTGTAACAACAGGATTTAGTATAACAAACAGTTTAAATATAGCTCAGCAGGATCCAAAATCAATAAATCTTTTCCAAGATCATGTTTTTGTTTGCTGAGTTGCAAATTTACAAGTCATGTGATAAATGCTTGTGAAAATTTCAAACCATGGTCAATTTCAGGCTTTCCATATGTTGAATTCTTACCTATTCTCATAATGCATCGATAAAAAATGGTGTAACCTATTTTTATTCAAATTTGACATTCCTGTTAAATTGCTATACTTTAAGGATGGTCATAAATTGAAAACTACAGTGAAGCTTGCAATCAGTTAGTACATATATTGGTTAACACAATGCAGATTCAGGTCACCACAGCACCAAACACATTTAATACTCTGGAAGTATTGGAAAACCTTCAGCCTGTAAAGTCTTTGGTGGTGTGCACTTCTGGGTGCTGTGGGGCTCGTTTTGGGGAGGCTGCGTTTTTGGTACGTGGCATTCCCTGTTTGATATTATTTTTGTTTTTTTGAGTTAAAGTAAAATACAGAGAAAGGGCTTGAATGTTACAGATGTTATCTTAATATGTACTACTTGTACTTCCTCAAAATCAGGACTATTTGAAGAACTCAGCTGTACCTGTTCATCATCATCAAATGTAAGATTAACTGAGAAATGTCTCATGAATATCACAGCCAGCACCAGAAACAGGACAGCTAGGATCGCATGAATCCACAACAGCCTTGATCTGAAATATATAACAACTGTCCATAAATCCTCAACAGATTTGATATGAAACAAACAAATAAACACTCAACTTACGACTCATCCTTCCCGATTCGTATGAGACTGTGGCACACATAGAAAGGGACCTTTGAAATCGTGCCTTAAATTTTAACAGGGGATTGTTTTCCATATAGAACAATCTACCTTTCAAGTTTGAAGACCCTAAATCAAAGAATTTTCTAGTTATTGATCTGATTCTTTTTAATATTCAAGCTTACCATGACCTTGACCTGTGACCTCAAAGTCATAAGAGGTCATCAACTAGTCACACCAGACACCTTATCATGTGCAATGACTTTCAGCATAAGGCATTCTCTAGTAATTGTTCGATACTAAGTCTTGTTCTGCAAGCCATGAATTTTTTTAAAGGGATTTAAGATATATGAAAGATACCAACAGGCCTGGACTTTAAATAACATGGTTGGAACATGTGCTCACAGTATCCACCATCATCGCATGAAAGTCTTTCAAACAGTGATGAAATTATAACTGTAAAGCAAACATTAGGTGATGACTATGCAAGGCCCACGCTGTCGTTCGCCACTCGAGCCATTTGGCGAAACTTTGATCAAAGTGGCGAAGAAAAATCGTGAGTGGCGAAAATGAAAAAAATCTCCTTATTTTAGATTGCCATATTTGTTTTGTTCTAAATCGTAACCCAGTCTGCATTCAATAAACATCTGGACACGCGAGAAATGCAATTTGCAATCAATTAGCAACCAAATAATCCGCTTAATAATCGATGTTTACTCAACTATTCAATTGACAATAAACATTACACATGTCAAAACGCACATGTCAACCTTTAAATCGCTGTGTTGTCTCGCCGCTTTTGATTGGCTTAAAGTTTTTTATTGACCAATGAAAGCTGATGTAACAAATGGTAGCGAGTAGGCGGTGCGGTATCGAGAATGACACTCGAAAACATTGTCAGTGTTTACGAAAAATAGAGCTTCTCAAACGTGATCCCAAGTTGTAATTACGGCTGATTATATGTCTTTAATTTCGGAGAATCATTCAATTAATAAACAAATTGGCGTTATAATGAACGCTTTGATGATTTTGCAAACATTGTCGCCGCTGTCTTATCTTGTGTGTTCCGCAGTAATTAGTAAAGTTGTTGCCGATGAAAATTTTTTAAAGACTTTTACAATGTAAAAAGAAAAACTCCTGAAAAGTAAAATTAAAAAATATTTTTCACTGAGAAATGGTTTAAGTGAGGCAAACTTTGAACAATTTAAATATTAATTTCAATAGTAGGAAACTTACCAACATAGGACAACATTTTAAATACGCTTCTTGCTTTCAAGGCCTTGCAAGGTATACAAGCTTTCATAAACCAGGCAACATCTTTAAAAAAGAATTGTTTGTATGTGTTTAAAAGTAAGGATTGAATTTGAAATGTAATCCTGTATTGATTTTAGCAAATTAAAAAACACAGGACTACATTTTAAAATACAAAACTTGCTTCAAAGGTATACACACTGTCTTTCAAAGGCCCCAAAAGTATAGCTAGAATATCACCATTTGCCTTTGGAAAGTAAAAACATTTCGCCGCGCCACACCGCATGAGTAAATACCCCTCCTTATCACTCCGAAAAAAAGTGGCTCCAACTTTTTTCAGCCCAGTGTGGGCCCTGCTATGTGACTTTGAAGAGTGAGCCCAACAGTCAGGGCACTCGTTCTGATCATCATCTTAGTAAGAGAACTAGCTGACCAAACTCATCATGACAATCTGTCCTATAGAGTAAGCTGACCAAACTCATCATGACAATCTGTCCTATAGAGTAAGCTGACCAAACTCATCATGACAATCTGTCCTATAGAGTAAGCTCAAATCAAACAGACTGATGGTAAACCTGATGGATTTTGACCAGTCCATACTCTTTCTGCCAATGTGGCAGCAAATTGGGAAATAGATTTTAGTTTTGAGTGCTGTGTTGGCAAATAAAACACGGTTTTGAGTTGAGATGTGTAGGAATCTAATCACGAAGGCTGAACAATGCATGGTAAAAGCCTTCTTACAAAACCTAAATAGTGTTAGAATGTAAGTTTAACCATTCTTAAGGAAAAACTTACCCGGCATCCAGATTAGCTATTGTAGTATGTCCAAAATCAGTGGCATTTCCAACTGAAACATAAACAATCAAAACATCTGAAGTCACAAGTTATAACCACAATCTCCTAGTAGTTCAATATAAAAGCAGCTGTAAGTAGGTAGCCTGCTGTAAATGGGCAGCAGTGTTGAAAAACTTGCTGCCTGTCACTTGCAAGCATGATGCCATCTAGAACAAGTGTTTGAAAGCGATTCAAGAAGCTTCGGAATCCAACTAAAATAAATTTGTTTAAACTATACAGCACTATGTTTTCATTTATCTTTTGTCTTACTATTTTTCTTGAAATTTAATTTACCTTGTCATTTATACAAAACTTAACCAATTCCTTGAAGAAGTTAGCTCTGATGGAGCATCTCTAATTTAACCCTTCATCCTGTTTAATCGCTGAACTATCCTACCCATTATTCATTCAAGACAGCACCATCCATAGTTTGTTCATAGTGGGTATTCAGTAAAATTTGCTAAGTTAAACAATAAGAAGGAGTGACAAACACCGTAAGAGCACTCTCAACCAGTACCATGGCTGTTGTTTGCTTAGGCAAGACAGAGATATTTCCACATTGCCTGTATGAACTTGTTTTGCAGTCAAGAATAAATGAATAAGAGACTTATCATGTGATGGTCTATACTACACCACAGTAAACAAACTCAGTATTATAGTTGGTTATGTAACTTACTGTTTGTGCCTGTAAAGTTGACAGGGATAATAATGGCAGTTGACAGTACACATACTATGAGAATATACAGTAGAATATAACGCTGAAATGTGATATACTGCAGAGCATCTCTTCCACATTTCTTTACTATATCAGCATCTCTGAAAAGAAAAGAAATTGTATTTAACAAAAAAAACTGATGTTCACAGTAATGCCTGCTTATACAGCAGCTAGAAAAATGCTGTACCTAAACATACATTAACAGCACTGACTTTAGCCAGGAAACAGTGAGAAATTACAAAATTACTTTTATGTCTCTCCCTTTGTTTATAAACCACAATTTATCAATACTTTGTGAACAAAAGATTTGTAAAGTCGTTTGTATGTGTCTCTTTTACATAGCTTTCAGACACTGTAATTGGGTGTAAAATTTTTAAATAAACATAGCTTTCAGACAATGTAATCGGGTGTAAAGTTTTTAAATAAACATAGCTTTCAGACACTGTAATCGGGTGCAAAGTGACACTATCTCACTGCACATGGCATGATGCATTACCATGCCCTACTGTCTCACTTTATTTTTCCTCTACTCCTTCTTATTGTATTAGAGGCAATGCATAATTGCAACTGTAACACATTTACATCTGTAAATAGCACCAAGACAAAGTTATGGTAACCTTTTGTCGCTAATGATTTCCTGAAAACCCTACTGATACAATATATACTCACTTCACTCTAA
>JAFMSR010000001.1:25381961-25395726 GCA_022818135.1 Saxidomus purpurata | reverse complement strand
AACTAGTGGATCTCTAATTGGTTTGTTTAAAGATTGCCCCATAAGTCAAATTGACCACATCCAGGCGGTCACTGGTTTTAGCTCACCTGGTCATCGTTGGCTTTTAGGATAGTTGAATGTCAGTCGTACATTGGTCCGTCCGTCCACAATTTGTTTGTTTACATACACCCTAGCTTCTGCATTTTTGGAACAATCATGATTAATCTTGAACACATTAGATTTTGGATTAGTTAGAATATGGACTTGATCGGATCTTTACTTCTTGAATATTGGCCCCTGATTGAAGAAAAAGTGCGACAAAAATTGCAATATATTAAAACTGTGTTTACAAGATAGCACATTCATTTCTTCACTAATCCTAATCAATGTTGATGAAACTTGGCAAAGATGTTCCTTGCATTAAGCTCTACCAACATTGTTCAAAGAATTCAATTTCCTGCAGAAATCTGGCTACTATGGCAACAGATAGGTAAAGCATTATAAATCTTCTTCTCTGAAACCATAAGGCCTAGAGCTTAGATACCCTAAATGAAACTTCTAACCCACCACCTGCCTTTTAAGCTCACCTGCACAAAGTGCCAGAGCGAACTAATAAGGTCACTATCCGGTGTCCGTCTGGCATTGCCAAATGATCCTTTACCAAGACTCAATCATGACCCCTGGGTCAAAATTGACCCCACACAGGGGTCTCTTGATAATAGGCTTATACATGTATAGGAAAAGCTTTAAAAAATCTTTATCTCTGAAACCACAAGGCCTAGAGCTTAGCTATTTGGCATGTATCATAGCCTAGTTGACCTCTACCAACATTGTTCAAATCATGACCCCAAGGTCAAAATTAACCCTTTCTGGTATTGATGACCTTGTATTATAGCTATTCATAGCCGGACGAGCAATATAGGGCCATCTTTGCCCTCTTGTTAATAGGAATAAGCAACAGTTACTGCTCGTATCAGTGCCAAGAACGTTATGTTGGACTGTTCGGGTGTGCGTCAAACCAAGTGTTTTTTGATTGGTTGACTGGTTTGTAGACACTTATTGATTTATTGATTTGATTGACAGGTGGCAGTTTGGTCAATTTGGCTAAGTTGATCCTCTAGCCTATGGAAGTGAGTATTATGTGACTATGTAATTGGTTTAGTGTGGTTCACACTTCGAATCCTGAACCACATACTAGAAGATCACTTTTTTTTTTGCAGGATGTGAAAATGGGTGGCATGGGAAGATTGATATTTTGATGGCTGATGTACCAATTTGTCCAGCTCAAAGTGAACAGGATTTATCTGAACCTCTGTCAAGTGCATGTCAAATTTCAGATACAGATTCCAGCATTGACATTGAGGTCAAAAGGAGTGTGTTTAATGACAATTACTACAGTCAGATTGTTGCAGAAACCATAACATTTTCATTTTTGAAAAATAAAGGTAAAAGTAACGAAGATGTTACTTTGATACCATCAATAGCCATAAACAAAGAAGGCGTTCAGTGCTATTTTTATGATTCTATAAATGATGTGTTACTCCAGTCAGGCTACAATAAGCTGCTATCTAGTAAGGGAAAATTGGATGTAAATACAATTGTCCTTATCTGGTTAACTTTAAATCATCAACTATTTTGTACAGGCACCTTGCAGAAGATGAAGAGTAGTGGCTTTCAAAAACTGATAGATCTGGCTGTGTATAAAGAACAAGTAAAAGCACCATGCAGAATCAGTCAAGCTCATGATCAGATGTATATTTCTGATAATGCATGGTCAATTGATCCACATGAAATGGAAAAATTTGAAAATGCCATAACTGTACCTGTAATTAACCAAAAAGAGCAAAATTAATTGCAGCACAAATATTGTTAAATTACTTTAAATCATACTAAGGTTTCAAAACAATTGGTAAAACAGTTTCAGATGGACAGAAAGACAGACATCAAACCTTTCTTGAAGCTTACCATCAGCTAGAGGGCGTGTTTGATGTCTCGAAATTTTAATTATGTCAGGACAAATGTTGAAGGTTTGATGTCAGTCTTCTGTCCATATTTCCCACATATTCACTATATAAACTGTAGGACAATTCTCAGAAACTGTTTTACCAATTTTTTGCTCTACTGGACAAAGTCCAGCAGAGCCTATGCCATGATGGTTTGTCCATCGTCTGTAAACTTATCTAATAATCTTTGGAAACGCAATTTTCATTTCAAAATTACTTTGATGAAACTTGCTAATAAGGATCCCTTTAACTTGTAGATGTTCCCTATTATTTATGGGGTCAGTCAGTGAGTCAAAGGTCAAGGTCACAGTGACCTCCTTTACATTTTCATTGACAACACTGTACAGGTCACACTTTTCATTCAACTTTCAAACCTGCTCAGAAGGTTCTCTGCAACATTTAGATGATCCTTATTGTTTTTGGGGTCCGTAGTCAGAGTGACCTACATTAGATTTTCCTTGATAACACTCTATGGATCAGTTTTCATAAAACTTTCATCAAACTTGGTCAAAAGGTTCATTGTAACATGTATTGATGCCTATTGATTTTGGATTAGTGGGTCAATGGTCAAGTGACCCAAATTTTGAGAATCTTTTCCACTCAGTTTCTTGAGATATATTTGACCCACCGTCTTCAAACTTCATAGGATGAATTATTCTGCTGAGTAGAGGATCCAGATTGGTTTTGGGATCAGTGGGTCAAAGGTCAAGGTCACAGCGATCTGAACCCTGAAAGTCTTTTCCACTCGGTAGTTTGAGATCTACATCACCCGCTGTCTTGTAAGTATATAGGGTGATTGGTCTTACAGAGTAGATGTTTTGGGGTCAGTCAGTCAAAGTCATAGTGAAATCTGTGAGCTTTTCTTTGAGAACATTGCAAAAGATTTTCACAAAACTTACTCAGAACAGAACAGTAGAGTAATACTGACCCTCTTGGGCCTCTTGTTTTGATTTATGATTCTGAAGTAATCTAACAAGAACAAATTTGTTTAGTCCCTCTACTTTCATGTATATTTGTCTGTCCGAGTGTGTGTTTGATTTTCATATGTGCTGATAAGGGTGAAAACTTGTTCAGCATGTCATTTTATTATGTACTATTAGTCACTTTATTTTCACATGATCTTCATTATGCGAAAACCATGGTATTGAATTATTTCACAAATTTATGAATTCACATCTGAATGTTCAGATTCAATTACTGTGCTTTGTCCGACCTTTCATTACTGTTTTGAACGTCTTTGATTTGTTTTCTGGAATGACATTTTCCAAATTTATTTTAGTTAATAAAAATGTATCAAGTAATGAAATCTTACGAATGTTTATTTAAACACTCCTTGAATCTGAGAAATATCTCCACTTTGTCAGATGAAAGAGCATTAGAAAAACCTAAAAAAAAAATGGAATTCCGCAAGTTCTCGGCCTCGGTCAATATCACTGTTAACAGATCCGCAAAACTAGGTATTGACCTCAAAATTAGTGTAATTGTATAATGTAGAAATAGGTTACATATCACCGTTTTAACAATGTTTATTGGGTAACTACAAATACCCAATTTGTCAGATGAAAGAGCATTAGAAAAACCTAACAAAAAATTGGAATTCCGCAAGTTCTCGTCCTCTGTCAATATCACTGTCAACAGATCTGCAAAACTAGGTATTGACCTCAAAATTAGTGTAATTGTATAATGTACAAATGGGTTACATATCACCCTTTGAACAATGTTTATTGGGTAACTACAAATACCCAATAGTTTAATTTTCAGCATTTTATATACTGTTCTGTGCAAGATGCAACCTGCCACAGATTTTTGTCTTGAAATTAACTCTATGCTTTCATCTCTATAGTGAACACATGTAAACTGAACAAGGTCAAATTTCAGAAATATACAACGCAGTTTCCACCAGCATGGAAAAATGTATAAAATACAACAACAAAATGTGTACAGAGGGTTACTCCAAGCTGTCAGCATTGTTCAAAACTTGAAGTCAAGTAACATTTTATCACATTTAGACCAAGTGATCTATGAGTAGTTGTTTATGCAGCCATGAGCACAGTGGAGAACAAATCAACACCTTTAAATTTTCATTTTTATTGCATTTTGATACCAGTAACAACAAAAACACAATTTTCAACTGAAGAATGTAAGTTATAACCAATATACAACCCAACAATACCTCAATTATTGTAAGACTTGGCACTTACTCTCTCTATGATAGAATACCTGTCTTATTGGCCAGCCACCGTGGTAACTGGCACTGAAAATATATTCTTCCTAAATCTAAGTCTTTCTTATCTCAATGTGAAAATTATCATGTCAAACAGCATTTCATTTGTCTGCCTGCCGTTTCAGCATGGCTAGAAATATATTGTTATTTTAAAATATTCCTATCTGTTCAAGGATGTCTATAGAAATATTGGTACCAAATTAAAGTCATGATACTGCAGTATGTACAGTAAGGTATTTAACATAAATGCTACATCACAAAGTACTGAAAACTGGGTAACTTTCACAATGATTTCATTTTCACTATTTTCCAGATTTCCCACTTCCCTTATTTAAAAATCTTGCGAATAAGTCTATCTTCTCACAAATAACAAAATTTTCTTCATGCTAAATTACCCAGTCTACAGTGACTGACCACATGGAATGCTTTGAGCACTAGGACAAATCAAGCAAGTTTTCTATTTTCTAACAGACACTTGATGTTATGGTGATGATGATGAAAGTATTGTTTGAAACAATAACATGAATGTAAGTCAATATGAAAATACAAAAATGTTTCTGAACAGGCAAATATGTTCATTTGTACCTTAAAACAGAACCTCCTATAGAAATGAAAATGCAGTTTTAAGTTTAAATATCTCAGTATTTTAAACAACTTGCTGTCATGACAACAAAATCCTTCAATCAGTCTACTCGTCGTAAACAATTTCTGATATCTTTTATGTGCAAGCAAAACTATTTCATCTGCATGTGAACCATTTCATGTGCAAGTAAAATGCATTATTTTCAAGCAGTATGTTTTTATGTGCCAGTAATATGGTTTTTTTTTTACTTTCAACTACTAAGCTACCACTACTTGCATTTACTTCACATCCAGAAGGAAAAACTTGGGAAAAACTAATTCAACAACTTTGGATGTTTTTAATTTGTTTTTTAAGAAAATGTAGATACAAATAAATCTAAGGTAGCGATCTCTGATAAAGCTCTCAATTTTCTTTTGTTATTCAAGTGAAAAAAAAAGAACAAGAACAGTTCCTGTAAGATGTGACATCCTATTTTGACCTCTTTTTAAACTAAAATCACTAGTGACAGAAATAATCTAGCATGTCTTCCCCCACATACACCTATATACACATCTACCAAAATATTCATACAAAATAAATAATATACAAACACACCCAGCAGAACCAGTTTTTACACAAAAGAAAATCCTTCATTTGTCCAAAGTATTACTAAATGTTAAACTTATACCAGTTTTACAACAACAACACCATGAACGTCAACTTTTTGCCCTCCTGACATCTGTTTTACATCCTTTGCCATTTTTCACATGGAGCAATCATCTGTTACAATAAATGTGTTGATCACATAAGAGCAATCGTCTGTTTCTACAAATGTTATGATATCACATAATTCTACTGCCTGAATGTTGTTTTGTTATTCTATACATATGACTTCTGCTTTACTCTTTCCTCTGCTAGCACCTGATCCATCTGAAAAAAAACAACACATTATATTGAAACAGTAATTTTAAGTTTATCCACAAAACTTTCATCTAAAAACCTATAAGCACCCCACATGATTCTGGAAGAGAATTAACATCCCCAAGTATACATGTTTCATGATAGCTATTTATGGCTTATTCTTAGTAGTCTATATTGCATACAATTGCATCTTTAATCTGAGTATTGCACCTGCTTGGTAAAATCTAAGCAATTGTACCAACTGGGCAGAATTTTGTAAAAACTGCAATTCAGTAGTATGGAACTTGCTCATTTAAGGAGGATCCTCCACTTCAAAGGAAGATAATTAAATATTGGGCAAGACAGAGTTTTTGGTCCTTTGAGGGTTCTAATCCACCTCAAACACTTGTGAAAAGTTTCATTCCAGTACTAGTATCCGCAGTATTTACACACACAACTGTAAGCAGGATTTTCTAATAGGCAAATACAAGATCCCTTTTTGGAATGAAAAATCTCTGTTAAAGTTGTGTATACAAGTTACTATTTCTTAAACTGCAGTTTCCAATCAATTGAAAGACAATTATGGGAATTGATACTATGACCTTGTTTATTGACCACACAGTGTCACATGTGCAAAGGTTTCAAGAGAAAATCTGCAATTCTGAATTAATTTTGATGGTATTCTGTTGTAGTAAATGTACATGCCACTCCTATATTGAGTTAAAGCCTACGGGACTGAGGACTCGAGTCCAAATGCTATACTCTCTAACTTTTCTCTCTTAAAATACAATTGTTATAAACTGATATCTGAACATAAAAGATTTTCTGGAATTTTGTATCAAAATGATTCATATGTACCTGCAATTTCACCTACTAACCTAAAATAAGAGGTTTTCTCTTTATTTTCATATATGACTGATTTGTCAAGTGTAAGTAACGGAGACTTATTATAAACATTTTTAATATCCTCAAAAATGAAATATGCATGTATACTTTTCTGTTAACATAATGACCAAAACATGCATATGTATATGCATTTCCACACTAAAATTGCTGAAAGTATACTATCCAAGATTAAACCAAACACAAATTTAACCATTTGAAAACATAGCACCATTTGTTTTATAATATTTTTATACTATTAAATATGTATATAGTACATACAAGAACAAACATGCGGCAGTGTGATTTAGGGTTAATTAACTCTGAGAAGGGATTATTGTCCTCACTTTGATAGATATACAGACATGACAGCCGACACAACACATGCAGATTCAGGTGAAAAAAATGAGTGCATTCTGTACTGGTATTTCAGGTTTTTTGTGCTACAGCTATCTTAAGAGTATGGGTATCTTTAGTCACAGCTATCTTAGGTTATGGGTATCTTTAGTTACAGCTATCTTAGGTTATGGGTATCTTTAGTTACAGCTATTTTAGGCTATGGGTGTCTTTAGTTACAGCTATTTTAGGCTATGGGTATCTTTAGTTACAGCTATTTTAGGCTATGGGTATCTTTAGTTACAGCTATCTTAGGTTATAGGTTTCTTTAGTTACAGCTATTTTAGGCTATGGGTATCTTTAGTTACAGCTATCTTAGGTTATGGGTTTCTTTTGTAACAGCTACCTTAGGTTATGGGTTTCTTTTGTAACAGCTACCTTAGGTTATGGGTTTCTTTGGTTGCAGGTACCTTAGGTTATGGGTATCTTTAGTTACAGGTATCCCAGTCAAATGTATTAGGTATAAACATTGTTTCAAAATACATAATGTATATCCCTGATACGAGTTTCATGTTAAATTCAAACTTTCAACTAAGATAACTGTGCTTAACTCTTCTCTTTCTTGATGGAAGATTGAACAAACGACATTTGCAAAACCTCAGTCAATTAATGATTACCAGTCTTCAACTGATAAAACATGAATTGTTCCAACTAGTAGTTTTCAAGTTATGCTCCGGACAAGGAAAAGTAACAAAGGGCAATAACTCTGTAATTAGTGAAGATGGAGTTATACATGTAGTTCTTGTGCACTGCACTTCCTCTCAATGTGCTTGACCATTGTATGAAGTTGTATTGAATTCCAACTAGTAGTTTTCAAGTTATGCTCCGGACAAGGAAAATGCAACAAACCCCCGACCAACCACCGGGCGGAATGACTCCGTAAATACCCTAAGATGGAGTTATAGTTATTGTACACGCACTTCCTTAATTGGGGGTATAAAAAGTATACCGAGCGTAATGAATGCCAGAAACCATAATGACTATGACGTCATGTTTGCAATGCTTTCTGGTGACGTTTCCCACGATTTTCGACATTTTATTGAAATAAACTCAACAAAAGTAGAGTTTGAGACATAAAATAAACAGAAAAATTGTTGATATCGATGTCATATCACGATAATTTCACTCCTGAACACCAAAAGTAGTTATTTTACTCGTGGCTGTGCCACTCATGAAAATATCACTTTTGCTGCCCACTCGGTGAAATGATTACATGATCTTACACCGAAACCAACAATTATCATCTATTTCTATGACTTCTTACCCAGTCTTTCAGACAGATTTCTCTCCACTTTCTCCCATGTTGATGACTGAGCATTGTATGTAGCCTGTAGGTTCTCAATCTGTCTCAACAATGGACGGGTTGCTGTGAAACAGATATCATGTACATGTACATACACAGCCATCTTTACTCACATTGTATTTCAAGACATATACATGTATTCAATACATTCTGAATCATACTTTTAAATATTGTATGCCTATCATAAACATTTAATCCTGATTGGACAATAGCGATCACGTGCTAGGTCCGCAAAAGTATGTGTAAACATGGAAATTAATGTGTAGACCTGTGGGGATTTCAAGACATCCTTTCTGTTATATTTCCACTTCTGTTTTAAGGTATACAATATAATAATTTTAGACTAATGTTTTGCAAACCTGTTAAAAAGTGATTTAACCTTGGACTTTCTCGGACTAAGTCCTGAGTCAATATCACTTTTCAACAGGTCCGCAAAACTATATATTAACCTCAACATTAGTCAATAATTGACAAAATGCATCACCTCTTGTCTTCAATTCATGTGAATTTAATTAGAGAAACAGTATCTAAACTTATCTGAAGAACAGACGGTTTCAAATGTCAGTTCTCAAGGCCATGAAAGTGTTCACTAATAAAAAGATAATGAACTTCCTGAGTTATAAATAGAAAACTTGACAACATAGAACACAAATCTTACCTTGAGAAACTCCATGAGTAAGTTCTTGATTTCTTAGTTCATCCTCTTGCAGGTGCTGAAAAAAACAACGACAACAATATAACAAGAGGTTTTTTCCCGGCAAAAACATATATACTGCTGGGGGTTACAGACATAATAACATTTGTTAAGTTTTATATTGTTACTTCATTTTTTTGGCCTGTAGCAAGCCCATATACCCTTAGAAATAGTATCAGCAGATCTGAATCACATACGATATTAGATTTTTAAAGCACCTGCCCTGGACATTTGGGTTCACCTAAAAATCTACCAGCACAGTACTGTAACCTTTTTCAGGCATACACTGATGCTCATATTACCTTTCAAACATAAACTTGGAAAGTTTGTTCGTATATTTCTATTTACCTTTTGTAGATCAGCAATTTCTTGTTTCAGTAGGTCTTCCCTTCTGTTATACTCCTTTTCCATCCTCGCCATGGTTAATCTGTGATCCTCTATCTGAGTGTAAAAAGAAGAAATTGATTATTTTTACTGCAACTCACTCACAAAATGTCTAGACAAAAAAGTCTATCTTTCAGCCCCACATGAATTACTTTCTAAAATAAACGCAGATATCAATAGACAGGAATAAAGTTTATTTCCTTAGATTTGAAGTAGTTGCATGCCACATTGTAACTTACTTGCATATTTAACGAATCTACGTTCCACTTATGCTGTTGTGTTTGTTTTTCCAGTGTCATTTTCAGTTCTTCTCGGACATGCATCTCAGCGCTGAGGGCAGCCTCGTTAGCCTTACTGTCCTGTGCTGCATTGTTCCGATGTAACTCAGCCATCTCTCTGTAAAAAAGCAAAACATTTACAACCTTTCATTCAGCTTGCCCCCTCACAAATGGCTTAATGTTGCTAATGTTGTTCATTTTGCATGAGACGTTGTTAGTTTTTCTGTTCTCAAACGATCTAATTATATGAGCATAAATGTTCTGTTATGAATACACATTCATATATATATAGGTACAGCACAAACATATGATAGTAACTTACTTGTAAGAGTTATCCAGTGCTACCTGTAGACCTCTTGCCTTCTCTACTGCATCTTCATGCTCACTCTGCAGTAAAGTAAACATTTGTCATAAATTTGAGGTATTTCTCAATTTTTTTTTAAATCGAGTATTTAAATGTTTACAATATAAGTCATACTTTTGTCTTTCTTATAATAATAGCATGTTATTAATAAAGTTATTTACTGTATTCACAAACAGGTGTTCTGCATTTTTTTTTTTTTTTTTTTTTTTTTTTTTATTTTGGAAATAGAAAGAGAAAAAAAGGAATATTTAAAGTTTTTATTGGTCGGGAGGGGGGTCGTGGGCGTTTTTTTTTTTTTTTTTTTTTTTTTTTTTTTTTTTTTTTTTTTTTTTTTTTTTTTTTTTTTTTTTTTTTTTTTTTTTTTTTTTTTTTTTTTTTTTTTTTTTTATTTTTTTTGTATGGGGTTGTGGTGTGGGGGTTTGGTTTTTGTTTTTGGTTTTTAATTTTGTGTTTTTTTTTTTTTTTTTTTTTTTTTTTTTTTTTTTTTTATTTATTTTATTTTTTTTTTTTTTTGGGAAAAAAATTTTTTTTTTTTAAAATTTTTTTTTTTATTTAAATTATTGGGGTGATTTTGAACTTTGTGGTAGGGATGTGGGTCTTGCACGCGACACGTCGTCTTGATGTGCTAGACATTTGTGCCATACTATTTTAAAATCCTTCAAGGCATGACAAAGTTACAGTCCGGACACGAATGTGTGCATATATGCATATATAGAGGAATCCATTACCTTCAAACTCTAAGTGTGACCTTGACCTTTGAGCTAGGGACCTAGGTCTTGCACGCGACACGTCGTCTTGATGTGCTAGACATTTGTGCCAAGTTATTTTAAAATCCTTCAATGCATGACAAAGTTACAGTCCGGACACGAATGTGTGCATATATGCATATATAGAGGAATCCATTACCTTCAAACTCTAAGTATGACCTTGACCTTTGAGCTAGGGACGTGGGTCTTGCACGCGACACGTCGTCTTGATGTGCTAGACATGTGTGCCTAGTTATTTTAAAATCCTTCAATGCATGACAAAGTTACAGTCCGGACACGAATGTGTGGGCATATATAGAGGATTCCATAACCTTCATCACAAGTGTTTCTGCGATGACATGAAATGGACTTTTTACAATTTTATTCCTTATTCTATATATATCCTTTGAGTCTACAGAGAACATCTGCACAGCCTCAGATTAAATCTGCATAATTTGAATAGTATATATATATATAAAGATTTGAAGAAGATAAAAATTATATGCGAGTCTTATAACATTTAAATTTTAATCTTAAGCCAGCAATTTTGAGAAAGAAGATCTCAATGTTTTCCTTTTATGTTACCATGACAAGAAATGATCTACATTGATTGACTAGATTTTAAGATAAATTCTCACTGAACGTTATAAATTGGTGATTCTATTATTAAGTTTTGTTGGTATCAGGAGATAATTATGTATGTCTTTTGCTACATTATATGGGTGACAGATTAACAATGGGCATTCAACAATAGAATGTACAGAATTCTTTATTTACAACCTTTGGGGAGTATTCTCCATCACTTAACATGCTTAAAGAGACCATTCTTTTTAATTATTAGATGTTTCATCAATTATTCATGAAATTCAAAGTTTATAATTTAATAGGAATTATTTAAAGATGTTCCTGAATTCAAACATGCAAAGAGACGCTCTTCCTGTAACTACTGCTGCTTCCTCACAAAGTCCTGACATTGTATTTTAGACATAGAGAACTTTTGTCACCAAAGCATAAAGTCTCTACTTATGAGCATGATTTTCACGGTAATCCTTTAATCTAAAGGATTGCTGGCATACAGAACAATATAAGCGTTTATATTCATGCGCATCTTGTATGTGCTCTCTCAATTCACGTTGAGATGAAAATATTTTCGAACAACTTGGTTTATTACATTTGTACATGGTCTCACTATGATCAGCCTTCATGTGTTCTTGAAGACTACTTTTATACTGAAACCTTGCTGGGCATATTTCACACATTTCAAATAAATCTCCACAGTGACAGGCTAAATGTTCCTTTAAGTCATACAATGAGTTAAAGCCCCTGTCACATGTGTTACAAATAAATGGGAACACTGTTTTATGTTTGGACCATTTATGCTGGTACAGTCCATCCTTGGTTTCGAAATTTTCGTCACATACATCACATGAATATTCAACAACAGGAACATTTGTTCTTTCCTTATCCTCATCATGATGAGATTTGAGGTGCCTCAAGAAACTGTGTTTACGTCTGAACTGAATATTACAAACTGAACAGCTGTAAATGTCAATAGCTTCTTTGGATTCTTCCAGAGCTTCTTCTGACAAGCTTTCATCATCACTGGCTACCTCCACTTCTGAAAGAGGAAAGGATGTTTACCTTCAAACAAGATTGTTTCAAAAGTAACATTTAATCACTTTGTTCTTGGACAGAAACATGACACTCTTTGGGCCTTGGACATCTAAGTTCATACTGCTATGGAAAGATGTGAAGATTCCATCTTAATCTGGAACCGTTAAGGTTTATAACCTAACAACACTTGGTTGACTTTCACAACTATTATTGCCATTATATGCTATCTGGATCAAATTCAAAATTGAAGATTCAGTGTGAAATAAACATTAAAGTAGCTGTACCACAAAACTCACTCATCAGTGGGAAATCAATTGAGCCCATCAATCAATGGAAAATTGTGAACCCATCAATTGATGGAAAATTAAAACCAATCATCCAATGGAAAATTGAAACCCATCAACTAATGGAAAATTAGGAACAATTCAACCAATGGAAAATTAGGAACCATTCAGACAATGGAAAGTTTTACACCCTGATGAACCAACAGAGAATTAAGACCCATCAACAAATGAAAACTTAAAAACCCATCAATCAATGGTAAATTGTGAACCCATCATCCAATGGAAAATTAAATCCCATCAACCAACAAAAAAGAAGGAACTTATCAACCAATGGAAAATTAGGAATCATTTAGCCAACTGAAAATTTTGCACCCATGAGCAAATGGTAAAGTTATGAATCCACCAGCCAATGAAAAATCATGACTCCACCAGCCAATGAAAAATCATGAATCCACCAGCCAATGAAAAATCATGAATCCACCAGCCAATGAAAATATTATGAATCCACCAGCCAATGAAAAATCATGAACCCTGTACCAGCCAATGAAATAAAACTGCACATAAAACAACCCTCACTGGACTTCAAACGAAAAGTTATAAAGCAAGAACAATATACACATTCTTCACACTGTCTACTGATATTCTCAAAATTTGATGATACATTCTCATGTTCATTACAATGTATCTTTTGTGGCTCGTCTTCCTGGACAATTTTTTCATTTCAAATTTCAATTCAAACTACTATGTTACAACATGACCAAGCTGCTATAACATACTTATAATTTATATTAACTGTACACACATTTTAACACCGTATCTTGACATTCAAAATACAGACTATAATCTACCTTATGCAGTTTTTGTTCAGCAGTCTAAAAATAATAATCTAGAATGTGATGAAAGTATAATTTAACAAATGATATGGCATTAATGTGCATTATGCACATGTACTTTTTAAAATTCCTAGAAAATGAGGCAATTTAAAGTTTACAATACGCTGTCTGTGTAACAGCTGCAAGTCATAACTTAAACTTTATAAACAAAATAAACACGGACAGCTTGCAAACACGGGTCATCTTAAACTTCGAACATCTGTACAACCACTGTCTTAATAGTCTCATCAATGGCTTACCTTATATAACACATTGACAT
>JAFMSR010000001.1:25356977-25381461 GCA_022818135.1 Saxidomus purpurata | reverse complement strand
TTTTTTTCTCTTATCTAAAGGTATTTGCAGAGGTAATTGCTCACTGTTAGTTATTTGTTACTACCTAAACTGTATTCTATATTAATTATGAAATGATGTTTGTTATAACTTTGCTCCCTCAAGTAGATCCCAGCACCTTCGTGGCAATTCGCACAAAATAAAAAAAGTGAGGTCACAGACTGAACTAAGGCGGGCTACCTTTAGTCAGAGGGTGGTTGATAAGTGGAACAAATTACCAGAAGAAGTAGTCAACGCACCGTCAATTAACGCCTTTAAAAGAGACTAAACAAGAAATGGGAGGGGGGACCAGAGAAATTTTTTCCAACCTACTTAGTTTTGCAAAATGACGAGTAAAATGGATATTGAGAGAAATACTGACTTTTTAGCATTGTTTTAAAAAGTAGATTTTTGGATTTTTAATTTTCATTATAACATGTAGACGTATATAGAAATGAAATGTTTAATTGAATCAATAACAAATGTCTTGCGCACAACCCAATCAATTAAGATTAGGGAAAACAGTATTCAAAATTGCCTAAGAAACTTAAAGTCTATATTGGTTTTTTTTAACCATATCTGGCAAAATAACTATATAATTTTGTAAGCATAACACAATTCGATCACATACCTTGATCCACATTTTCATCAAGAAAATTCAAAAGCAATTCCAATGCTTTTCTGTAATTGGCATCTTCAGGTATGAACACATCACCTTTACTGACATCTGATTGAAGATATTGTTTTAGAACTGCATGCCCCCGTGCGAATATAGTAGCTATTGGGTACTTAGTTTCAAATTTGGTCATGCCTATAGACGCTCTACTGAACGGTACTGCACGTTTCGCATTTGCATCTATCACTTTTATTTCTCTTACAGCTAAATTGATATATCCTTTTTCTAGACAGTCAACTGCCACATCAAGCTGATCTAGCCGTTTCTGCAGGCCAAAAATATGTTCGAATTTACGTTTTTTGTGCATAGGTTCCATCGCCTTCACGATTCGGCAAATGTAGTTATAAATAAAAAGGGAAGTAATTATGAATAACTGCTGCACCGGTTTACTCGCGTTATACAAGAAAATTTCGCCCTCAAATTCTTTTATGTTGAATACAGGTAATAAGTAAAGCAATGTTATTTCCTTCAAGATAATTTTTTTTCTTGTCGCACACAGAGTTAAAATGTGATATATGTATTTCAGAGATACTTTAAAAGAATTACAGACGTTTCGGCCCCATGACATTTCGGCCACATGACGTTTCGGCCCCAAAGACGTTTCGGCCACATGACATTTCGGCCCCAGAAAGAATATCAAAACATTAGTAGCATATACTTTCATATCATTATTTTATAAGATATAAAATTGAATGTAAACATAGGAAAAACTGATAACTGCATTAACTCAATAAAAAAACTTGTCAAGGCTGGTTTACACATGAATAAAATTTAGTTGGCATTTAATAAAATAAATTTTGAGTAATTTAATTAAAGAACACCAATGATTTCATTCCGTTATTCACTATTTTTTAACCAATGAAAATGTTCAAATTTTCATTAAACTTCAGCGCAAATATCAATCAATTGCATCAATGCAAGTGAATAAATACCACTGCATCAACAAATTGCTTCTTATATACATAATCACCTCTAGAATCATCACTTAATTAAATTAATTACCTATAGGAGTGATCGCCGTGACGTCACACGGCAATTTTTATAAGATTGCTGGTGGGCAAAAACAGTTGTGTTTACAATGCTTATGTATTGGAAAGGAATTTTTGAATTTTTATAACTTTTTTGCTATCTGAAGGATTTTTAAAATTCAAAAAGTTATGACATGCTCTTGATACTCATATTTTTACATCAAACTTTCTCTGTTGAAAGAAATACCGTTTTTAATGACACTTGATTTTTCGTAACGGCTTTTTGCTGCAATAATCATTTATGAAAACAGTGTAAGTTACTCGCTCGCAAATTTTTTATTTTGAATCTTAACAAAAATTGAAAATAATGAATAAAAGGTATATTTTATTAGCTTTCCAGTGATATAAAACATTTTAAAATCTCTTTTGTTTTAAAAATGTTACGGTCATTAAAAAAACATCCCTAACGATTCAAAAACATGGACTACCGACCGCTGCCCACCGCATCTATCTCTTATCAGTAGAAATTATTGCGCAATACCGGGTTTTGTTTGCAAACACGATCACTCCTATTATCCTTTGAAATTGTCCCACTTATTAACAAGTATATCAAAGAAACCGAAATGCATTAAATTACATTTTTTAATTGCGGACACAAACAACTTTTTGCACAATTAAGAAATAACAACAAACTTGTTTATTGTATACATTACCATTTATTCAATACGCAAAATAACAATGATTCATTATTGTAATCGTTAAGAAACACCAATAACAAAATTCCACTTATAATTCAATATTTATATTTAATTATACCATAAAACAAAACTAAAATATGTACATCGAAACAATATAATCATGGATAGGTCCGTGATATAATTGACTCTTATATATGAATTGGGGCCGAAATGGACATAAAGTGAGGCCAAAATGTCATGTGGCCAAAACGTCACCACAATTATCTTGAGGCCGAGACGTACTGGGGCCGAAACGTCTTGTTCCCCTTTAAAAAGTCATTGCAAACGGGGTCATTCCTCTTGTCGGATTTATGCCCAGTTATATGTACGTTTAAATTAGGCGTAGAGGTGCGAGTTGTCAGTTATAAACAGGGGCGTAGTCCGACTATCGCAGTATGGTTAAAATCAATTTTCCCCAAACTAAGATTGAAAGTACAAAATAAACAGACAGTAGTTTGACCCAGACAGAGAAAAGAAATCCGCATTAGCTTGGATTCAATTCTGGATTGAAACTTTGCTTGTTCAATCTCGGTTTCAAACCAGGTTTCAAGCCACAGAAAAGAAATTGGCCGTAATTGTTCTGGACACTGATTATATATTGTTGATTTTCAATTCTGTTGTTTGAGAATGTGTATCATCATGAGAACAGAAGAACATTCTCTGTATAAACTACAGACATACACTACCACAACTTGTTAAGTATTACTTCAAACGACATCTCCGTTGAAACCCCTTGGTCAATGTTAATTAAACAATCAAGGCAGGGATATTCTTTGGCTGAACCTCTACCAAAAGTGCTAGATCTACATGTAAAAGTGTTCTGATCAGTGCAGATCTCTGGTTGCTATGGCAATTAAAGGAAATTTTTTGAAGAACATCTCTGAAACTACTGATTAGAGTTAATTTGGCAAAAATTATCACTCACCAAAATTGCTAAAATGAAGTTTATTCATAAAAAAATAGGGTGGGACTGTTTTCTTAATAAAAATAATCTCTATAGAAACTTCAAAAATGACTTCTTCTATGAAACTTCAGGTCAGTATTGAATTTGATATGACAAGTATGATCACCTAAGGACTGCCTATCAAAGTTGATCCCTTCAAAAAACAAGGCACCTAATGGGGTTTGGGCTGTTTTCTCTATATACACATTATAATCTTTATTTTTATCATTTTCTGTAAAACTGTGCATTGCAGTGGTCAGAAATTAATTTTATTGGACTAAATATCATCTGGGGAGCCTGTACCAAAATTGCTCATATGATTCTTTAAAAAGTTAGACCCTAATGGGTTAATTGGGGCTGATTTCCCTATATAATATATATATATTTAAAAAATCCAAATCTTGAAAAAAAATGTATTTCAGTGTAATGTGTAAAGACAGTCTTGCACAGAGTTAGATCTTTATATGCTTCACAATTTAAGCAGTTACAATCATAGGTTTCAGAATGTTCTCCGGTGAGCGATATAGGACCAATGACCCTCTTGTAATAAAAGCAATATACCATCTAGTTCTATTAGACCCGCACTCGCACACGTTAATGTAAACGTACAACGTACAACTGCCTAATTTCGGGGGTGATCTCAAACGATTCTAGTATCATAGGAAATCAATCTTGGTTACGTTCATTATTAAAAAGTCTTCATCATTATGATAAGTTTAGATAAGTTTATTTTCACAATTCCAATAGACCAAAAGGTCTGTGAGGCATATACATCAACAAACACATAGAACATGGCAAATCAGAACATGATATATAACAAAAGAACGGAGAATGTATTTAAACATTACAATAATGTAACGCATAACCATCCATTTTTACGTAAATTTGATATACCAAAATTTTTACGGAAAATAAACAAAAATTAAACAGACACGAAGCTC
The DNA here is from genome assembly GCA_022818135.1 of Saxidomus purpurata. Lineage (NCBI taxonomy): Eukaryota > Metazoa > Mollusca > Bivalvia > Venerida > Veneridae > Saxidomus > Saxidomus purpurata. The sequence continues at coordinate 25,377,199 of JAFMSR010000001.1, read as the reverse complement.
ATCTGGAAAGTGACAGATTTCTACAAGAAATTTTTTGTAATATTTTTGTTTAAAAAAAAAAGTCTGCGCTATAAAAACATACAATGAGCACCCCAGCTGATCTTATCGAAACGAAATATAAGACCAGTCTGGTTTTAACATGACATTTGAAATAATAAATTAATTTAATTTGGTACAGGTGAAGACCCAACTATTCACCCTTTGTAATAACAAAAAGTGAGAGAAGTCTTTAATACATAAGTCTAAGTTTCATGCAGTATAACATACTGTTCATAGTAAATTCAAAAAATAAATAAAAATAAATAAATAAAGTTACGAAAATACAATAGTTTATCGAAATATCTCTATCGATATTTTACATTTTATTTAATTAATTAAATACTGTCTTTTGCGTTCAAACGCATAATAAATATATTTAGCAACATTATTTATAAGGATCTATGAAGGTTTGCATATTTGGATTTCTGTAAAATTCAGGTATGAATTTAATTCTCAAGTCATTATAAAGTTGACATCTTAGAACAAAATGGTATTCGTCTTCCAATTCATTACATGCATTACATTTTCTTTCATTAAAAGGTGTAATATTAGGTTTGGTCCATCGTCCAGTTTCTACAAATAATCTATGAGAGGACATTCTCAATTTGATTAAAGCATTTCGATATTTGTTTACCGTAATAATATTCAAGTAAGGTTGATATTGAAAATATGCAACATTTTTATAAAACAAGGCTCTGCTTGAATTATTTAATCTAATATTCCACTCTTCTATAAAATGTTCGTTTAATCTTTGTTTAACAAGCGTGAGAAAAACATCAATATTTCCTATACTCTGTGAAATCCAAGCATCATCAAAACCCAAAGAGCATAATAAATTCTTAACTTTGCTACACCAATTAACTTTATTTGGAAATAGTTCTATATCCGATTTCAACATATCATAAACCTTTCGAATGTATTTATTGTTATCACAGTGTAAAATTTTGATCCAGTATTTGATAATAATATAATATCGTAATGTTTGAAAAGAAAATCTTCCAAGTTCTCCATATACAAAGTCATTCTGAGTACATTTCTTAACATTTAATATTCTTTTACAAAAAGACATGTGCACACGCTCTATTGCAGGGGCATGTGTAAAACCCCAAACTTCAGCACCATAACTAAGAATCGGTGCTATTAATTTATCAAATAATTCTAATCTATGTTGGGTGGTGATATTTACAAATTTATAAAGATATCTGTTCATTGCAAAAATCGCTTTCAAAGCTTGACCTGATAAAGTACGTTGTGCTTCATTAAAGGAACCACCGGTAGTAAATAAAATACCTAGATATGTGAATGAACTAACAATTTCTAGTAGGATATCACCGTAATAAAAATTTATATTTCTGTTAAGCCTTCCACTTTTTCTGATTATCATTACTTTTGTTTTTGTCGTATTCACAGTCAATTTCCATCTTTTACAATAATCTTCTAGTACCGTAAGTCCCTTTTGTAAATTTTCCTTAGTATTAGCAAATATAACAATGTCATCAGCATATAATATCAAAAATAATTTGAACATTCCTACCTCAATACCTTGAACATCATTAAGTATAAAACATTCTTCAAGGTCATTTAAATACATAGCAAATAAAAAGGGAGATAAGCATTCCCCTTGTCTTACACCTAGTGTACAATCAAAACCATTACTTAACATATTACAATATTTAACTCTAGCTTTGATACCAGTATACATTGATCTGATGATATTTAACATATTTCCACGCACTCCAAGCTTTATTAACTTTTGCCACAAATTATCTCGTACAATAAAATCAAACGCTTTAGTATAATCTATGAATGCACAAAAGAGTTGTTTCCCTTGATTTAACATATGAGATATTAAGCCATGAAGAACAAAAATGTTATCTACTGTACCCATTTTTTGTCAAAATCCTGCTTGTGCTTCAACATAAACACTATAGTTATCTGCCCAAATTGATAGTCTATTCAGTGTTTTTTGGGGGCCTTTTTGGGGCCGAAATTCGGCCCCATTCCCCTCCAAAATGAATATGTATTTTTCCCCATTTTTGACAAAAAATTCCCCTCAAAATGATGAAAAAATCTTTGATTTATTTAATCAAGAGTTGGCCAAACTTGTTATAAAAATAGAAGTTTTCATAAATTGAAGCACTTCAGAATCATTTCTTGCAACTATTTGATACCTTACATGTGAAAAAGTTGGCCGAAAATCGCCGATTTTTCGTTTGTCACCTATTTTCGCGACCCCGAATTTTGTTATTTTTTCAACAAAAACGGTGTTCCAAAGACTAAAAAAGATGCTAATACAATGTTTTCAATTGAAAATAGCAGTATTACTTACTATTCACTTGTGTTTTAACACCAATGCTGCTAAGTCATGGTACTGACACCAGTATTTTTATATAAAATGTTGTTATGTTAAATTCTTATGTCTTCTCTTTATATTTGGCAAAAGAATAATGTCATTAACATGCTTGATTGTTTTGGTTTTTTATCAAATTTTAAACAGTATATTTTATACCTTTTTAAACAAAATTCCCCTTTTCTGGCAAAATGACTTAAAATTCCCCACCTGGCAGGCCCCGCCACCTTTCCCCTCGGACTGAAAAAAAACACTGACTATTATTCAAAATACGAGTAAATAATTTTCCAAGTACACTAAGTAGAGTGATTCCCCTGTAATTATTAACATCATCAGTATTTCCCTTTTTATGTAAAGGTATAATGTAGCCCACTGACCATTGCTCAGGAAAATAACCCAACTTAAATATTTTATTGAATAATAAAAGCAATGAAGGCAATAAAATATCTGAGCCATGTTTAAAAAATTCATTTATATGTGCATCAGGACCAGCACTCTTGCCCGTTTTTAATTGTTTAATCGCCTTTATAACATCATTTTCAGTAAACACATCATTTAATTCATTAAACATAATATCAAATTCGTTTCGTTCATATCGTTCAATAAAATATAATACGTCATCGTCTGGTATGTAAAACCGATCATCAGGATTATTTATTGCTTGAAAATATCGTTCAAATGAATCCATATTAATATTCGATTGTTTCACACCAGCAGATTGTTTTAACATATTCCAATATAATTTTGCATTCTTATGTTTTGCTTGTAAGAGTTTTAATGTTTCATTTTTATCAAATTCATATTTACATTTACTAATACAATTTTTATATTGTGATCTAGCTGTTACCATATGTATTCTATTTTCTTCACTTTTATCTAATCTATATCTATTAAGCATTTTATAAAAATGAATTCTTTTTTCTTGACATTCTACAGTAAACCATTTATTATTACCACTTCTTTGATTATTGAAATCATTATCCTGTGGAGGTTTTGCATATACATTTCGTTTGAATAAAGGAGATGTAACATCATCTAGCAGACTTGAAAATTCATTTACACAACTATTAATATTTTGATTGTTCTCAGCATTACATACATTTGAGTTAAAACTATTTAACTTACATGAAAAATCATCAGTATTCAACAAGTCTATAAATTCAGATTGTTTTTCGTTTGACCATACATATTTATAATCTACTGTGTCATATACTTCAGATATATCATCACGAACACTAGGTGCGTGTTCATTGTTAATACAACTAAAATCAAGTATACAGGAAATAAGACAATGATCCGACAATATGTTTGGTTCATCAACATCGAAGCATGTAAAGTGTTTGAGTAAATTTTGTGTACAAATTACATAATCTACTAAACTAGTACCCTGGTGGCCTACAAAAGTATTACGCCCAATAAAAGTGTCATTACCGGCTCTACCATTGCATATTCTAAGACCGGATTGCTTACACAGATCAAGTAATTGTAAACCATTATTATTGATTCGACCCACATCTTGAGAATACCGTTTAAGTTCTACGTCAGCACTATAATCCTCTGGCATTAAATTCATATGTGTAACATCGTCACATACAACATAATCTGGGGCGTCGGATGTTCTAGCGTTCATATCGCCACACAATAATAAATTGAGATTGCCATCATATTTTGAATGAAGACTAGTTATAAAATCAGCTAATCTATCAAATATATTACTTTCAATCATTGATTGTCTACTACTGTCCTCGGGCATCACATAACACAGGCACACAAATAGATCATTCGTTAATTTTAAGTGTGAACCTTTAATTTTTATACACAATATATCATCAATGCTTTCGAAAATCAATGTGTCTTTAGACACATATTTATTTGAAATGTAAAGAGAAATGCCACCGGATGACCTTTTACTACCCTTTTTCAAATCAGTTCTTTTTAAGGAATAATGCTCAAAACCATTGACATGCAAGTCAGAAAATTCATCAGCCCAAGTTTCCGTAAATAATACAATATCATGTTTTGAAAAAATACTTTTAACTTCAGGTGTATGTAATTTATTTTGCCTTTTCGAACATAAACCTTGTATATTCAAAACAGCAATACGCAAAGTCACATTCTCCTGCCTGTCCTAGATAATACCCGTAGTGTCCGTTGAACTAGTGGTTTCCCCAAATCTATTTATAGATTGAACTACCGGTATATTAGACTGAGCTGTATGGGAAAACCGATCTCCTCTGCTCATGTTGATCGAAACGCTACGTCTCGCCGAGTTGTTTCGTCTCTCAACACGTCCGTGTAGAACACGCCTTTCCCTGGATCGACCTCGCTCACACGAAACCGCAGTGCTGTTTTCTACCTGTGTTGCATTCACCTTGAAATTGGGAAACGCATGCAGTAATCGTTGATCCGTATTTGAATCTATATTTGTATTTGTTGGGGCGGGGCTTAGTACACTGGAAATTGGGTCAGTCACATGGTTTTCATCTGAGTTGAGAGTTTCGGGTATTGTTTCATTTTCATTCACATGTAAGGATTGTGACGGGAATAATGAACTGCAAATAACATCTGTGAGTGAAGGAATATTCATAGCGTCAGATTCGCTGCTAGTGTTATTGTTTACATTATTCATTGAATGAATACACTTGTTTTCTTGTGCAGTGTTTACATTTGAAATTGCACTTTGTGGAATCGAACAATATGTAGGATATGGGCATATAACATTGCCATCGACATTAGTTTCTGTTCTTTGGAGTACTGGTTCCACAGGAATCACTGGTGGATATAATGGTACTGGGGCAGTATGAGCATACGGTGAGTCATTTCTTACAACACTAGGGTATGGAGGGGGCGCAGGTGGGTGGAACCCGTCCACTGAAGTCTGCATCGGCATCATCGCGTTACATTGGGGCACGGGTTCATTACACTGGGTCATGGGGGCATTGTGTCGTGGTGTATTGTGGTCACTGATATACGCAATGTTTGCTAACCTGTTCATGCCTATATATCTTCCCCATTCAGGCAATTCATCATACATGAGTCTATTGTCCATGATCAGCTTCGCAGGATATACGATCGCGACCTTAGCTCTTGGATATTGTCTGCGAAGATCTTTGTAACGTGGCCATAATCGGGACCGCACTTGTTGAATTTCTCGGGGGAGATCTAGATCAACTGAGAAGTTAGTGTCTTTGAGCAGTCTGCAATTTCCAAGCTATGATAGGACGTTGCTGGACGTTAGCACCACGGCGTTTGGCTCCTAATCTATGAGCTCGAGCTATTTTCACATCATCTCGACACATACCAAGATAATTTTCAAGAAACGTCAAAATATCGTCAGCACAATTCTCGTTTCTCTTTTCAACATGGCCTCTGAAAATAAGGTTATTTCTTCTAGACCGGGCCTCACTATCAATTGATTTGTATGCTAGTGTTTTCATTAGATCGGTCTGTTGATTTGTTGTGTAAATAACTCGACCTGCTTTTGCGTCCATGTTTGTTATTGTTTCTTTTACTGAGAAAATGCCTCTACTGCAACTCACTTGTTCATCACGAATGAATCTTAGCTCATCAAAAATACAAGTCAGCTTATCGTCTGAACAACTGTTGATGAAATCATGTCTTGTTATGCCGTTTTTTACAGATTTTCGACCATCGTCAATTTCCCGCTCACTTAGCGATTCAAACCTGTTGAATGTCTGAGTTGAATAATCCATGTTTTGCGACATTGTACTATCTAAATCACACTAGTGTTATCAAGAATCCCGAACTAGTATACTCAAGAATTAAAATATATTCAGCACAATAATTTTCCTTCTGTAATATTAGCAAAGTTTCAAATTTTTGGTAAAATTTTTCTGTATTGAATAACACGTCTATCCGCCATGTTCGTTCACACCTGTTATGTAATACCATTCACTATTATACTAATAATAATCATTACTCTCGTGTACTGTAGAACTAATACAAGATTAAACATATACACCATCATCTTAATCATCATGAAGAGATTCATCCTTGCAATTAGATTAATCAAAAATCAGTTTCATCAAAATCGTCGTTTTCATAAGAGTCATTGTCCCATCAACATCAGTTGTACCATTATGAAAATAAAACAAATAATGTCCCCAACACAGGTTTTCAATGGTACCGGGAAAAATCTAGAATTAGAAAAAAGAATCTTCAAGTGACCTTGACAAAAAAACAACAACAGTGATATGACAAAATAAATATGAGAATTTAAAAAAATACATTGACATTGACACCCCGCCGCCTCAAATAAATCGTTTATTAATATTAAAGAAAAAACATATATAAAATTACAGTGACCTTGAACCCCCACCCAGAAAATATTCTTTTTTTTTTCAGTACAATTTTAGAATTTAAAAAATCTTTTTTAGTAACAATGACATTGACCCCCTAAAATATTTTTTTAGAACAATTTAAAAACAATCTTTTTTTAATAACAGTGACCTTGACCTAGAATCTCGTTACCTAAATGCAATGCAAATCTCCACATAAGCTACCTACACACTGATTTTCATTGTATTTTGAGTTATTGATTGGAATCTTATTTTCTAACAGTGACACTGACTTTGATTTAAGTTACCCAAAATGCAATTCCAAGCATCCTCTTAACACAGTCTTCCTACACACCAAGTTTGATTGCAATTGGTCACTCCTACCTCGAATTATTGAGCGGAAACCATTTTTCTATTTTTAGTAAGAGTGACCTTGACCTTAAGTATGGAGCCCTTTCTGTAGTCGCAAACTTCCTCTCTACGCAAGCTACATCGCACCAAGATTCATTGCAATTAGTCACTCTTAACTAAAGTTATTGAGTGGAAACCAAATGTTTGACAACCACCCGTTCGCCCGACATACGACAACGCCATTGTAATTACCAGGTTTTAACAAAAAAACCTGGCTAATAATAATTTCTTATTCTAGATTTCTCCTGGTACGATTTTAAACCTGTGTTGGGGACATTATTTGTTTTATTTCAATAACGGTACAACTGGCGTTGATGGAAGAATGACTCATGAAAACGACGATTGTGATGACACTGATTAAATCATTGATTAATTTAATTGCAAGAATGAATCTCTTCATGATGATTATCATGACGGTGTATATGCTTAATCTTGTATTAGTTCTACAGTACACGACTAATAATGATTATTATAAGAATAATAGTGAATGGTTTTATATAATGATGAAGACTTTTTAATAATGAGCGTAACCAAAATTCCTATGATACTAGAATCGTTTGAGATCACCCCCGAAATTAGGCAGTTGTACGTTTACATTTACGTGTGCGAGTGCGAGTGCGCTGGTCAGGTCTATTATACTGTACTGTACAGTATTACATTATGGTACAACAGTACGTACACAACAAAATGCATTACACAACAGTACTATAGGCCTGAGGCCAAAAAAAAATATGTGTGTTTCCTGTGACATGCCAAAAAAAAAATAGGGTACGTAGGTCGATTTTTTATCAATTTTTTTTTTTCAGGGTGAGTAGAATAGCCTTCTTCATAGAAGTAGAATTCCCATAGATGGTTGTAAATGTAGATGTATATGCTTCCTACTTGTAATACACAGCTTTTTATGTACCCTTTGATTTGTCTTCATTTAAATTCGAACCGGCGAATGATTTGTTCTCAAAATATTTTGTACTCAAAAAATTTTTTTGGTCAAAAAAAAGTTTAGGGTCGGGGGTTAAAAATAGGATAGGTTGGGTCACCGGAAACATACATATTTTTTTTTCGGCCTGATCATGATCTGCAAAGGCAGACTCACTTGGGGCCAGCTGGGTCAAGGTTAATTTGTTATTAATACGTTTTGCAAGTACATGTATTATGTTCAGTTTATCTTTTCAACAATGTGTGAAATACCCAATGTTACACGAAGTGTACAGAATGATTTCAGACAGCAAAGTGGATTATGTTTGATTGCCCTGTAATTATTTGAATTGGTTTAATAGTGACTGTATAATGTGGATTGAATGTAATAGTGATATTAAAGGATTAACACTTACTTGGTCTCTGGGGGTGAAGTGAGATATATTCTCTAGTAATTGTTGAATTCTAACAGTAATCTTTGTGTAAACACCTGAACCTGAATTGTAAAAATTTTCATTCTTTATGCAGACATTATAAGAGTGTGATAGAAGATGTTAGAAAACCACTGATCTACCTTTTGGAGCTGAATATGAAGACCCAAATATGGACCAAAGGTAAATATGTGCTTCATTTATAAATATTAGGAATTAGATTATATATTTGTTACTGTTCAATGTTTCTTCATTGTACTTAGTAACTTAGTGTAAAAGTCATCATTGTTATTAGCTTAGGTATTTGGTATGTAGCATTGCCAGATGTAACCCTACCTAGGTTATTCAAACCTTGACCCTGCCCTGGGGGCCACATAATTTACATAGGCTAAAACAGGGATAACTTCAAACATTTTCTTGTTTAAAACCATGGGGCGAAAATTAAAAATAGGTTTGTTTGCTGCCTCCCGACCAACCCTCTAAAAATGCTGCTCTCTGAATATTTTAATTGGACCATGCAGATTAAATTTTTTTTTTTTTTTTTCAAATGTTGAAATGGAAATTTGAAGATGAGGGGAATGAAGATGATAGTTTAGAACTGTATGTTTCATTTTAGTTCTTTTATTCTATTCGACTTGTATTATTTTTACATAAAAAGTATTCTGTAGATGTCTTTTTGAAATATGAGAACATATTTTTATGCTTTAAACAAGTTGTAATTGTATTTTATGAAAATGCGTGGTTGGAAAAGTGTGCGAAAATGCCTGCATTTTACCGAAGTCGTTTCGTACCTGGGTACGAATAACTGTAAGAAATCACATAGATCTACATGTCTTAAATACGATTTTTAAATGTAGACAGAAATGCAATAATCTAAAGGGAAAATCAAATTCATTTCTCTAGATCATGCTGTCATTTACAAAGAACAGATATTATCTCAATTTGTATGATGGCTACTGCATATTTGTATAGGAAAACACTGTACTGTATTTGTGATAATTTGCATTGTGTATGGGGGCAGAGCTTAGACCGTGCTCTACAATAGAGCACATGATCTATCTGCAATAGAGAACACTTTTCAGATTTTTTTTCAAAAACAAAAACAAGCAACAATTGCCAAAGAAGAAAGATGTAGCTCTGTAAAATTGACTTAAACTTAAATGTTTAAGAGGAATGGAAGGGTGGACATACATATACACGAACTCCTGAGCAGTTTATATCATGCAGTTTTCATTTGTGAAAGCATGATGTCGTCACCATCTAAAGGAACTTGTGAAAGAATGATAGCGTCTAATTCTTCTAATTGACTGAATTCAAGTTCATTAGCCATCTGTAACAAAACATTATCCTGCAATTCTAAAATATCCATAATGCAGTGTTCATCTATCCTTCTTAGCATTCTTTTTAAAGGGAACTGGCAAAGATCAGAGTGACCAAACAATATTAACGTGATCCCACCCACTTTGTTACTTCACACAATGTTTCGGGACCTGTGAGCTGTCAATCAAAATGTACATGATGGTGTACGTGCCATTATTAACGTGCCATAATACAAATCAGATAGAGTGACTGTTTGGGTTTGGGGGGGTATATAGGAGTCACCCAGTGGTCAGTCGATCGGTCGGGCAGTCGGTCGGTCAGGCGTTCTGTTGCATTTTCCTTGTCCGGAGCATAACTTAACCAAAACTCTTTCTTGACTCATTACAGAGTTATTGCCCTTTGTTACTTTTCCTTGTCCGGAGCATAACTTGAAAACTACTTGTTGGAATTCAATACAACTTCATACAATGGTCAAGCACAATAAGAGGAAGTGCAGTTTACAAGAACCATAACTCTATCTTGAGTAATTACAGAGTTATTGCCCTTTGTTACTTTTCCTTGTCCAGAGCATAACTTGAAAACCACTTGTTGGAATTCAATACAACTACATACAATGGTCTAGTACAGTGAGAGGAAGTGCAGTGTACAAGAACCATAACTCTTTCTTGACTCATTACAGAGTTATTGCCTTTTGTTACTTTTCTTTGTCCGCAGCATAACTTGAAAACTACTGGTTGGAATTCAATTTAACTTCATACAATGGTCAAGTACATTGAGAGGAAGTGCAGTGCACAGGAACCATTATTCTATCGTGACTCATTACAGAGTTATTGCTCATTTTTGGCCTGGGGACTGAAAGTCCCCTAGGCCTAAGTTAGTATACCACATTTCAAACACTGCAAGAAATTTAACTGTGCTATGTGCGAATAACAACTGTAAACATGCGCTATGCGAAAGTAGTGCAAGACAGACCAGATCAATCTTCTGTTTGAATGTCGCATATGATAAGAACATATTACAAATAAAAAGAGTACATAAAACTTCAAACGACTGCAGGAAGGTTTATCGCTTACGGGCTGCATTACACATTTTTTTCTGTTTAAGAAATTAATGCACTGTTAGCTGATTACGGAAGATAATCATATGCACATCACGGAAAAGTACGGATATTTACGTAAATTTACGGAAACGTACGGAGCTCGATATAAGAGTTTGCAGCGTGATTTTCAAATTTCCGATGTTATTTCATTGACAACTTTGTTATTTATGAACGATTACATATATATAATAACCTAAAAATAAATGTCTCTAAAAAAAGATATAATTTACGTACATTCCCGAGAAGGAACTCACGTGATCAAAATCGAGGACGCTGCATGTCAAGGCCTAGTGAAGGGTTTCACCGATTACAACTACAAGGTAACCCAGAATCATTTTTGGTTTTCTCTGTTATACACATTGTACAGTACTGTATTTATATTTCATTGCTGGTATTGCTTTGTTTATTTCTGTTTCAAGGTCTTGTCCTTGGTACACAATCAAATTCGATCCATATCATCAGATCATATTGCTTGAAGTTGTACAAAGCGCAGATCGCATTATTATACCCCCAAAACGAAGTTTAGGGGGGTATATAGGAGTCACCTGGTGGTCGGTCGGTCGGTCGGTCGGTCGGGCGGTCTGTTGCATTTTCCTTGAGCCAGTTTGATAATTTTGTAGCCAATCTTCAGGCGGTCTGTTGCATTTTCCTTGAGCCAGTTTGATAATTTTGTAGCCAATCTTCATGCCAGAGCTATCTGACTTGGCTATTTACAACTCATTTACAATCTTGCTTAAACAACTGCATAAATATTTATACCCCCAAAACGAAGTTTAGGGGGGTATATAGGAGTCACCCGGTGGTTGGTCGGTCGGTCGGTCGGTCGGTCGGTCGGTCGGGCGGTCTGTTGCATTTTCCTTGTCCGGAGCATAACTTGAAAACTACTAGTTGGAATTCAATACAACTTCATACAATGGTCAAGCACATTGAGAGGAAGTGCAGTGCACAAGAACTATAACTCCATCTTGACTAATTACAGAGTTATTGCCCTTTGTTACTTTTCCTTGTCCGGAGCATAACTTGAAAACTACTAGTTGGAATTCAATACAACTTCATACAATGGTCAAGCACATTGAGAGGAAGTGCAGTGCACAAAAATTATAACTCCATCTTGACTAATTACAGAGTTATTGCCCTTTGTTAGTTTTCCTTGTCCGGAGCATAACTTGAAAACTACTGGTTGGAATTCAATACAACTTCATACAATGGTCAAGCACATTGAGAGGAAGTGCAGTGCACAAGAACCACAACTCCATCTTGACTAATTACAGAGTTATTGCCCTTTGTTACTTTTCCTTGTCCGGAGCATAACTTGAAAACTACTGGTTGGAATTCAATACAACTTCATACAATGGTCAAGCACATTGAGAGGAAGTGCAGTGCAGAAGAATCATAACTCCATCTTGACTAATTACAGAGTTATTGCCCTTTGTTGCTTTTCCTTGTCCGGAGCATAACTTGAAAACTACTGGTTGGAATTCAATACAATTTCATACAATGATCAAGCACAATGAGAGGAAGTACAGTGTACAAGAACCATAACTCTATCTAGAGTATTTTCAGAGTTATTGCCCTTTGTTATTTTTTCTTCTCAAGAGCATTTCTTGAAAACTACTGGTTGGAATTCAATATAACCTCATACAATGGTCAAGTACATTGAGAGGAAGTGCAGTGCACAAGAACCACAACTCCATCTTGACTCATTACAGAGTTATTGCCCTTTGTTACTTTTCCTTGTCCGCAGCATAATTCGAAAAGTACTAGTTGGAATTCAAAACAACTTCATACAATGGTCAAGCACAATGAGAGGAAGTGCAGTGCACAGGAACCATAACTCAATCTTGACTCATTACAGAGTTATTGCCCTTTGTTACTTTTCCTTGTCCGGAGCATTATTCGAAAACTTCTGGTTGGAATTCAATACAACTTCATAAAATGGTCAAGCACATTGAGAGGAAGTGCAGTGCGAAAGAACAATAACTCTATCTTGACTCATTTCAGAGTTATTGCCCTTTGTTACTTTTACTTGTCCGGAGCATTATTCGAAAACTATTGGTTGGAATTCAATACAACTTCATACAATGGTCAAGCACAATGAGAGGAAGTGCAGTGTACAAGAACCATAACTCCATCTTGACAAATTACAGAGTTATTGCCAAGAACAATATCTCTTTTTAGTTTGTTTGCAAGGTATTCTGTTACTACAAACTTTCTCAGTTTATAAAGCAGTCTTTTGGGGGTATTAATCACATTTAGTGATAGCTCTAGTTTTTATTGGCTTAAACATTTTTTAATGTTGACTTTGTGATTATTTTTCATTTAACGTACGTTTTACAATAAAACAAACTTCCCTGCCACCCATATATTTGTGAATCATTCATTCTGTGTCATATATTGAATTTCGTCCTCTGCACATTTCGACCCGCGCTTTAGGTAAGGTTCAGCGCAAAACACGTAGGTCAAAAGTTGTTTTTCGGGGAGTTAACCTATAGCCCCCAGGCCTTCAGCGCTCACAGCGCTTGGATTACTTTTCCTTGTCGCAGAGCATAACTTGAAAACTAGTGGTCGCAATGCAATACAACCTCATACAATGGTCCAGCACAATGAGAGGGAGTGCAGTGTACAATAACCATAACTCTGTCTTGACTAATTACAGAGTTATTGCCAAGAACAATATCTCTATTTTAGTTGTTTTTTTGCAAGGTATTCTGTTACTACGGAATTCCTCAGTTTATAAAGTAGTCTTTCGGGGGTATTAATCACATTTAGTGATAGCTCTAGTTTTTATTATTATCAGATACTGGAATTATCTACCCTATAACATCAAGGCCAGTGCAAGCCTTCAGTGCTTCACTGATAGTCTCGTCTCATACATGTCTTAAGCTCGAGAATACTGTTTTTATTTTTAATCAAGTTTTAACTGTATCATGCATAACCACTGTGTTACACATGGTGAATTTTATAACATTTGATTATACTTATAGTTCCCCGACCTCCAGTTATAATCAGTAACTGAATGTAGATGTAGATCATTACTTGTTACGAAATATTACTAGAGTCTACTATGTTAAATATGAAAGATAAGATAATAGCCTGCTATTAAAAGATTCAGTTGTTGTTTTAGACAAGTTATGAAAACTTAATACAGCATGGTAGAGAGGCTGGTAATGGCTAGGGGTGCACAATAGACCCGGTATATTGCAATTCACAGTAATTTGGAGTAAATAAGCTGCAATTTCTCAGCATTTATTACCTGTAACTTGAATTTAATCTAATGCTTTGTTGTGGGTGTCCAAATAATAAATTTTTAAGCGCATTTTTAAGGTAATTTTGGAATTCACGTGTGATGAATAGCAATTGAATTAAATATATCAGACCCTGATGATAGTGACCGATTCAAAATTTTATAAATTATATACTATTTATCTTATAAGATAAATGAAAAATATCTTAGTATGATTTATACAAATGTAAATCGTTTTTAAAAAAATCAGTTTAAACATGCTGTAATTTTGTTCCGTGATGACTATGAAAGATTGTAGGCGGTATATTGCTCTATCTAAAAAGAGTACTTCAACTTCAGCTTTATACTGCCGACAATCTGTAACAATTATTACTGGCAGGTGCAAGTCAGGAACAGTAGTTAATCTAAAAATATTAGGTGCAATGTTAAAAGGTACAAGGATATACAAAGTTTACAGATAAAAGCTTAAAAACAAGAGTTCAGTAATTTCATTCCAACAAAAATTGGCAGGCTTGAACTACCCTGTATGTATGTCGGCAGACTATTCCATAGCCTAGTAGAGCGGGGGTAAAACGAGTTTGCATGATACTGTGATTTGGAGTATGGGATTAGATAATTCAAGTTTCTTGTTGGTAATAGATGATGATGGTCCCCTCATACTAAATTATTTCCTATCTTGAAAAACATTATTAGGGTTGCTAAGTTTCTTCTTTGTTCTAGAGTATTCCAGTTTAGGGTGTTAATCATGGTTGTCACACTACTTTGATAATCAAAATCATTCATTACATAACAAATTGCGGATTGTTGTACATGTACCATTTCTAATTTGTGGATAAGATACTGCTGCCAAGGGGATCAGACTTCAAATAAACATGAATGACTTTGTCCGAGGAATGATTTTATTACTTTATAACCATGATATACCCATGTTTGAATACTTCAAAGTATATTTTTGTATGCGTTACTCACTTTCATTATATTGCAATAGGGATCCCAATACAGTGCCACATATTGCAATATATGGCAATATTCTTGCAAGACCATCCCTGTTTATGACCAAACCTAGACCGCACGTAATAATATTAAAGTCAAGAGTCAAGCCAACCTTTGGTCAACAAAACTAAGCTCATGCCTAGGAAGTACAGTCTTGGTAGGGATGCTCACTATGACAATTGAATAACAATTATGTATGTTTGGGTTAGAGGTCATGATGATGCTTTCTGGTTAGGCTTCCTTAAAATTCACATTGTCGGGAACCATTAAAGCCTTGAAACTTCAGACAATTGCTTGGCATCATACAATGGCCTCTGTGGCTGAGTGGTTAAGGTCACTGACTGATGATCACTTGTTCCTAGCCGTTGTAGGCCCTACTTGGGTCGGATTTTTTTATGTCTGGAAGCTATCTAGGTTCTACCCAGGTGCCGCTCGTGACTGAAATAATGCCGAATTGGCACCCAGGGTCTTCCTCCTCCATGAAAGCTGGAAGTTGCCATATAACCTATAGCTGTTAAATTCGAATCAATCAATTGGCACAATACAATCAACCCTATAAGCAAATCCCATAACTTTTAAATGACGTTAAAAGTTGTGCAAACTATGAATTTTCAGTTCAGTTTTGTCAAAATCCACTTCTCAGTTACCATTCACAGCTATGATACTTCATAGGGTAGTTGAGCATAGTCACTGAATGCAAAACGTAAGCACATTGGTTCCCATCTCAAAAGTAAAGTTTACACATATGGTTAAAGGTCAAAATTTGTGGACTGTTGTGTCTCCAGTTTATAACTTTACTCGTGTAAGGGTTGTTCTGATATTTACACATGCATGTGTACAGTCTGTGTTAAATGTCCTGATAATAATTACACATGTATGTGTACAGACTGTGTTGTCCTGATAATTACACAATAACATGTATGTTTACAGACTGTGTTGTCCTGATAATTACACATTGTATGTGTATAGTCTGTGTTGTCCTGATAATTACACATGTATATGTACAGTCTGTGTTTTCCTGATATTTACACATGTATGTGTACAGTCTGTGTTGTCCTGATATTTACACATGTATGTGTACAGACTGTGTTGTTCAGAGACAGTTGATCCTCCGGTACTTTCAGTCCTATGATTTAAAATAAATGTGGCCTGGCCTTTTTGTATATTTCTATTTTTCACGACTGCACCATTCAGGCTAGTCGATGTCATTCAGACTGTTCAACAAAACAGATATTCAACCTGTGTATAGATGTTGCTCAGAATCCTTATTCAAGCATAAGCAGATAAGAAAAACTGATCAATCAAATAAATCAATAAAAATCATGTACATCTTACCCTTACAATTATAGACAGCTTGGTTGATGAATACAGAAGATCAGTTGTAATATGGAGAAAGTGTAATTATGATGAAATTTTCATGCAAGTGCAGAATTTATATACAATAAATACAAATTTTGACTCTTAAATTAAATCTTAAGCTGTTATTTCCACAAACTCTAGCCTCGTTCTGATTCCACATACTAATTAGGCATGTCATCTCTGTTTGGTTCCCAACAAGGAATTAGGTGGGAGATAAAATGTGTATCATCATGCAGAATAAATAAGAAAGTCCCCTGTAAAAACTTTTTACACAAGTCATTTTCTACAAAATATATGTCTATAAGATCGGATGACAATGTAAAGATCAATTTGGTCTAACCATTTTTGATACAGGTTAATACAGGTTTGATTAGCAACTGATTTTTAGATCTACTTTTCAAAGAAAAGGGGAGCTATTCTACTCGCCTCGGCATTGGCCTCACACCTTGGTTAAGTTTTTCGTACCACCCCTTTTATTTTGCTTTGAAACTTACCATACTTGTTCACCATTATAACCTCCATAAGGTCAAGGTTTTTGTCAGAATTATGCCCCCTTTTTTTACTTAGAAAGTGCATTTAGCTTGGTTAAGTTTTCGCACCATGCAACTTTATTTCAAAACCATTATAGATATTGATTTGAGAATCACTATACTTATTTGCCATCATTACTACCATCCACAGACAGGAATACATAGCTCTGTGAAGCTTTTAGTAAGAATTATGGCACTTTTGTGACTTAGGAAATACATTAAATATGGGCAAAATCCACTTACTGACCTATTCCCTTGAGATATTGCTTTGAAACATGGAATACATGTTTGCATCATAATACCCCCATCTGTTGGCAAGAGAAGGTAACTCTGTCAAGGATTGTTTTAAAACATTAAGGCCCTTTATCAATTTAGAATCCCAGTTAAGTTTTTGTACCAGTCCACTTTTTGACTGAACTGTTTGAGATATTTCTTTGAAAGTTGCGCTACTTGTTTACCATCATGATCCCCAAATGTAGGCAGGAGAAGGTAACTCTGTCAAGATTATGGCCCTTTTCAACTTAGAAACTCTGTAAAAATTTTCATTCTTGTCCACTTGTTGACTTAACCATTGGAGATATTACTTTGAAAGTTGGGATACGTATGTACCATCATGACACCTATCTGTAAGTAAAAGAAAAAACTTGTGTGTACAACTGGCACTGTCATGCACATATGTCATTATCCACTTAAAGTATTAATTTAGAACTGTTACAATATTAAAGAATATCAAACAATTAAGTTTGATAATTCTTTACATAATATCTTGCTACTTGTGGTCCTTGCTTAAACAGATCCTTGTTTTGCCTTATACTAACAAACTTGTTTTATCATGGCAAGCACTGAAAAAATTAAAGCAACTGTATTCTGAAGCTTACATTGATGCATTTTTGTACATGATTAATAAAACTGAATGCATAAAATCTTCTACAGCTCTACTATAGCAAACAGATTTATAGGCATTTGCAGATTTTGGCAACTTTGAACACTCACCAGGTTTCACATCATGTTCTCTTAACTTGTGTCTCTTATTTCTATTTTCAGGTGAAATGAAACAGGGGTATTTTCCGGTAAATACTAGTGTCAAAGTGGTCTTCAGTGAATTGTTTTCTTTCCATCCATCAGGGTTTTGATGGACTTGACATCATTGCAGTCACAGGGGACATGCACGCTGCAGAATGTTTCAGGTGATGTGTAGTTGTAGTTACTTAGACAATGGAAACATAAACAGAATAAGTAACAAGGTCATTTGTGTAACCATATAATGCTGTACTCTGTGTGCTGTCAAACCGGGAATAAAGATCATTTGAATGACCTATAATCTGTTTTTAGTTAGGCAGTCGCATGTGCTTTTCCTTGTACATGTACATTTTTCTTGGTCTGTCGTAAACATTTATGGCTGTTTTTTAGTTTGCATATACATTGTATTAACTTTTCGTAGTTATGTATCTTTTATGTGACAGTCATAGCACTGCAGGGATCTATACATTAAATAAATAATTTGATTAATTAAAAAATAATTAATAAGATTGACAAATTAAGCCTAGCCAGCCCAGCTCACTCACCCAGCAAAACCCAACCTATCCCGGCCAAGCCCAGCCCAGCCCAGTGCAGCCAAGCCTAGCAAAACCTTGCTCCGCTCCTAGCGCAGCCCACTCACTCAGCTTAGCCAGCCCAGCCTAGCCTAGCCAAGCCCAACCCAGCAAAACCTTGCCCCACCCGCTTGCCAGACCAGCTCACTCACCCGAGCCAGCACAGCCCAGCATCGCCTCGCCTAGCCTGGCGTAGCTTAACCTATCCTAACCTAGCCTAGCAAGCCCAGCTCAGTCACTCACCCTAGCCAGCAGAGTGCAGCCCAGCTGAGCGCAGCCCAGCCCAGTCTAGCCAAGCCCAGTCCAGCCCAGCTCACTCACCCAGCCCACTTACTCACCCTACCCAGCCCCAGCCCAGTCCAGCACCAGCCCAGTCTAGCAAAACCTTGCCCCGCCCCGCATGCCTAGCCCAGCCCAGGCCAGCCAAGCCCCCACACTCACCCTAGTTAACCTAGCCTCGCCTTTGCCTCACCTCACCTCGCCTCGCCTCGCCTAGCCTAGCCTAGCCTAGCCTAAACTAACCTCACCCAAGCCTTTGCTTGTCTTGCCTGGCCTCACTCACCTCACTTTTGTCTTCACTTTACTTAACTCAAAAAATGAAAATACTCGTATGCATTTCATATGAGGAGAAGCAGTTGTGACACCATCACTGTTTCACCAAATCCTCATTTGACACCATTATGGTACTGATTATAAATGCAGTATATAATTTACTTACTGTATGTATGAAAAGAGCACTACAATTGTTACATTATATGAGAAAATGCACATCTAAAACAGTTTGGCAAGTAAATTCAGTCTTAGTTGTGTAAAGATTGAATTTGAAATAACTGAATAACAGTTGTCCAAAGGTGTATCATGTGCAACATCAAGACAGCTACCTTGAAGGTTAAGGTAACACTTAGGGTTAAAAGTTGCAATCAAGTGTTATGCTCCACATGCATGGCAGAACTCCATCCACTTGTTTTTGTTTACTTTTTGTTGGAAAAAACTACAACTACACATTTTAGTAAGTGTAGGACTGTAATGGTGATTTTTTTAAATAAAAAAATTTCATTAGAATAGAAGAAAGCCATGCTTCTGAGACAGAATATTAAGGACGTATTGGCCTCTGTGTACATTAATGTGTATCATAAAGCAAATGATTAAGAAAGTTACTTGAATAATTAGATTTAAATTAAGGTTTTAAGATAATAGCAATAATTAAAAACTAAAATGTATAATATTACTAAAAAAGGCATTCAATTTTCACATAGAAAATGCACACCTCAAAAAGTTTAATCAGTAGATCAAGTTGTGTTAAAGATCATTTTAACGATAAAGGTCATACTTAGGGTTCAAAATGTGATAAAGGGTTATATACTGGTATTTCATGTATTACTCTGTCCACTTGTTTTTATTTTTGTTGAAAAAACTTTAACTACACATTTAAGTCTTTTCAAGATAAATACCCAGCAGGCTTTCAAGTTCAAAGTCAAGTAGTAAGTGGCCAATGTCTTGCAAGGAAGTGGTTGAGGTTATAGAGGTTAAAGTGTCATAAACTCTAGGTTTTATGGTGCCATAGCAGGATTTATATGATTGAGTTTCTTAGAATTGCTGTTAAGACTTATCATTTTTGACCATGAGACAGTAGGTTAACTT
>JAFMSR010000001.1:25287947-25356477 GCA_022818135.1 Saxidomus purpurata | reverse complement strand
AATTCCCTTCTGAAAAATGCAAGGCGCTTGACCAGCTTTGCCCCAAGACCCGGAATCATACTCCGGATGTTCTCAATTTCCATGAAATTGATGCGAATCATTTCCTTTGGAGGATGATTCACCCCTGTAACTCCGACATTAAAGCTATTTTCAGTCATTACTGTCTAGTATAACAGTGGCACTTCAATAAATTCACCAGGACAAAATATAGAAACAGTAACAGTCTCAAATTTTTATTATTTAATAAAATTACAAGAACCTAAAAATCACTGAAACCAATCTGAAACAGATTGGAAAGGGTAATTAGCACCCAGCAAAAAGAAGTTCCTTTTCTGCCAGGTACTGTCTTTAAAATATTATCTTGAGATTTATTTGTTTACAAAACAACTCAAAATATTACTTCCTGATATATTTTTACCAGGACACCGCTTTAACAAGCGACTTCCGGTTCGGCAAAATGCGAAACGGATTCAAAGTCCCGGAAATCTAAATGTAGTCAGAAAACCCTAAAATATAATTCCCAATATAATAAAGATTACAATGAAATAAGGCAGTCGATAGACGGCCTAGCTAAAATCTAATCTGACCGGCACTTCAGCAGCAGAGATCCGACGTGCGGACACCTGCCGAACAGATTCAATCTTGAAATTAAGTCTCGGGATAAATTGGATATCCCAAGCAAAACAGGCCCTTTGTAAAGCCTATTTATGATATCTCGAGCCGATATTTATACCGGCTCAAGAAAACTTGAGAAGTCAAAAGGATGGTCGGGACAATCAAATATGGCCGCGCGTCGCAACCACGTGTGACGGAGTTCTCCACCCAATTCTTAAAAATTAGGTATCCTGGCGTGGAATCAGGTCACGCTGACACCATTATAGTATATGACAGTGGTCTACTATCGTGGCACAATCCTTAAATACAGTATAATATAGCAACAGGCGATAATAATAATAATATCAATAAGTCAATGGAAATCAATGCTGTCTGGTTGAATCTCGTGGTCGAAGTGCGCTGCATGACCGTGTTAATTACACAGGTTCCCGGATGTTACGGCCGGGGACCACTAAATTACTACAGCTGGTTCAGTTTACACATGAATAAAATTTAGTTGGCTTTTAATAAAATAAATTTTGAGTAATTTAATTAAAGAACACCAATGATTTCATTCTGTTATTCACTTTTTTTTAACCAATGAAAATGTTCAAATTTTTATTAAACTTCAGCGCAAATATCAATCAATTGCATCAATGCAAGTGAATAAATACCACCGCATCAACAAATTGCTTCTTATATACATAATCACCTCTAGAATCATCACTTAATTAAATTAATTACCTATAGGAGTGATCGCCGTGACGTCACACGGCAATTTTGATAAGATTGCTGGTGGGCAAAAACAGTTGTGTTTACAATGCTTACCCTTAGCGAAATACAATGGCATTGAAAGACCATTGAAAGATCATTTATTTTTTTGGAAACGAACCATTGAAAGACCATTTTTTGTATTTATATATAGTATAGTGCCGCCATTGAAAACCATTGAAATACCATTGAAACACTATTGAAACACCATTGAAATTGGCCGAAATATGCAAATGAGCTCTCGTCAAAAAAATGAAAATTCAATGATTTTTAATGGTATTTCAATGGTGTCCCACGGGGACTTCCAATGGAATATCAATGGTATTTAAATGATGTCCGTTATTTAAAATAATGGTGAATCAATAATTTAAAATGGTATTTTAATGATATCTAATGAAATTCAATAGTAAACAATGTAACATCAATGGTTTTAAGTGGTACTTTAATGACTTAACGTTTTTGGTACGTGGCATTCCCTGTTTGATATTATTTTTGTTTTAATGAAATTGAATGGCAAATAATGCGCTGCACAAGCAGCAATTTTTCCCCATGGTGAGTTCAATATCTACCTCTAGTTCGATAAATATGTTTTCATTAGTAGAAAAAACCTCACTGCAAAAACAGAACTTAACTTGGCTAAAAAAAAGAGCTTAAGAATACATTTTATATTTAACAATATGCTTTAGAAAAGATAATTTTGCAGTCTCTTAAAATATATAGTTATTGACCAAGTTTAATTATAATATGAAACTTAAACTAATTAAAGCATTCAGTCAACAGTCGTTATTGTAAGTATTGAGTGAAACCTAAAGTTATAAGATTTCGAAAAAATCTACTTCACATAATCTAAAAATACAGAGTGAAACAATTAGATAGCAATTTTAATTATTAAGATACAAATGAATTAACAAATTTATAAAATGCAAAAATTTTCTTGCAAATCATCACACAAGTCACAAAATAATGAAATTTCCATGGAGATTTTAAGTGGCAGGCCCATCAAGAAAATATTGGCAAGGCAAATATCCGAGTGCTGAGCATACAATGTAGCTACCCTGGGAATCACACAAACATTCTTCAATATTGGACAAAAACTAACTTACATAAACTAAATGTCAAACAATTTGACCTGTTTTAATACAACAAATACACTGTTACAATAAAAAAACTTCAAATCATCTCTTGTGTTTTCGTCTTACTTCTTAATAAACAATGTTTTTGCCATGGTTGTAACTTCCAACACCACTCTCAGAGTCTCTGGAGCAAAGCAAAATTTATTGCATCAAGTTGTGGCTTTACATTGTCCATGCAGTTTATGGTTCTCTTGTCAGTGTGAGTGGAGTTGATCAGTTCATATTCACTGAACACTTGAAAAAAAAAAATGTTTGAATATTTCTGTTGAATCTGTTCCCAATCTCTGCTGAAGAATTTCCTCATTTAAAGCTGGCAGTGATGTAGCAACAACTGCGGCTGGAGGAAATTGTTGCTTTAACTCGCACTTTCGTGTATATTCGTTTGCTGGTGCATCAGTTTTGAATTTGGTGTACTGATGATAGATTGACTGACTGGAAGGCTGCATATTTTCAAGTTGACCTTCACTTTCCTCCAGTTTTGTGCATTTTCTCTTCTTCTAGGTTCTCTACTTCTCTCTTCAAAGAAATCAAGAAAATATTAATATCATTAACTCTGATAAATAAAATAAAGATGATTGCACTGTGTGGAAAAAACAAGCGCCTACTGCATGGTAATGATTTATATCTAGTCACAAAACAGTGCAGGAAAACAAAGTTATTGATGTTATGTTTTTGAAATGCTAATTAAGGCTAAATACACTGCTTTTCCTAGCACTTTTTCCTAGAGTAGCAACTATATTATACCTTGCTTAAATTTTCAAATAGTGTAATCAAGTACTTGAAGTACAAATGTAACCAGTCAGCAATGTGCTTAATTTAATTTAAATTCTTTTAAATTTTAAAACTATTGTCAACCTAACTTTAGGAACAACAAACTTTACTCCAGTTCTGACAGCCTGTTTGTACAGTTTTATACTTACAAGAGTTGCTGAGCAGAAAATTACAGAATGCATACCTTGACTGATCTTTCGTGTCTTGAGGAGACACTGTAGGTGTCTTCAGGTACCAGACACTGTCATTCCCTTAAGAAAGAGACAAAACAAGTAATACAATGTTTGCTACCATCTTCATGTAAATGTTTAGATTGTAGTGATTGTTCAACTTTTTACTGACAAATACCAGAATGAGTCTAAAGATATTGCTAAATTCTATTTCAATAGAGTATGTCTGACATCATCTAACTAAAACTGAACTGCAATGTAAAATTACTGCACTAACCAGTGCCGTAGCCAGAGGTTAAAAAATAGGGAGGCACTTTCTAGGGGGGGGTCGGGGGCATGCCCCCCACCCCACGAACATTTTTTTTCCAGGGTGCCATTTCGTGCATTTTCCTGCATGTCAAACATGTTTTTGATACTTTTAAGATACAGATTTCGGAAACAATCAATGACATCAAAAAGCTTCGCGTACATTTTAGTTACATAAAACTGTGCTATATAGTGTAATTATTCGTGATATTAAAAATGAAGAAGATAGTTTAAATAAATTAAATTAAATAATAGTGCCTCAGCTCGACTATGCTGAAAAGAAGGTGCCTCAAAATATATCCTTTTTTTCATAATCTTGGCAGAAAAACGGAGGCACCGACCTCCCTGTGCCTCAGTGTAGCTACGGGCCTGCTAACATAATTTTTTGAAAACAGTTACAATCAGTAACTTTATTTCATTATAGTTATGAAAATACCTGGAGCTTTACCTTGTGATTTTATTTCTGCAGAATCTAATTTACATGCATCCTCCCTTGGCACAGCTGAAATATAAGTAAAAATATAATATATAACACTAACAGGTCATTTTAAAACATTTATTCTAACTGAAAATTTATCCTATATAGACAAAGAAGGATTTGAGCTGCTATTTTTGACTATTTTTAAATTCCCTTCTGCTTAATTTTCACACATCTAGTAGTTTTCAACACTACCGGTATCGCCATCAATATCAACAAAAATAAGACAAATAGCATTTTATTTGATGAGTAAGAAAGAACAGCCAAATTTTCTTGAAATGCAAGGAATGCACGGAATACTACAAGTCAAGGCAGCTCCTTCATGAAAGCACAGCAAATAGTACCCCTTCGCATATTTATTTGTTTAAATTAACATGTTAGAATGGAAATAGGTTTTACTTTATATAGTATGTTTATAGAGGGTGTTTCCAGACCATACTATTTGAAAGACCTTGCTTAAATTTACTGAATATATATTGCGCGTTTATTATAGCAAAACTTGAGATGAATACCCCCAGGTACTGCCTGGACATTCCGTACAACATAGGACCAGTTTAAGATTGGGTGCCATACCCCATGCATCTGTGAACATTTCCATCACATTCATTCTGTAACTGATCTGATGATTCTGTCCAACCACTTGACACTAACTTTTTACCTGAAACATGCAAGTGATGTACATGTACCATAGTACAACTGATAATAATAGCATACACAATTCTTAGTTTTTACTCAGTTTTTAAGTAGGTGGTGAATAGGACTGAAGTGTTTATTCAGAATTCACATGTGTACAGTGTAGTGCCAGATAGAATTTTAATAGTTCAATGTACATGTGAACAATGACAGTACATGAGGAAGTGTGAAATAATTCATGGATTATCAACAATTATTATGAAATAGGGAAAACACCATCAAAATAGGCCAGAGAAACCATTGGTTTATTGTGTTATTTAAACACAATAGGGCCTCAAACAGTATAAACAGTATATAGTTATACTAAGTAGAGGTTTTGATAGGGCATAGTACAAGTTTGTATTTTCTTGCCATCAAGCTAATTTTGCTGACCAGAGTTCGAATACCACTCTGGACAAGTATTTTTTCACTGTTACATTTGGCTTCTGGTGCTGATCTTAATGTGGATAAGCCTACTGGCATGAGACCAGTTTCCGACTACTTGTTATCATAGCTTTCGCGTAACTCTTCAGAATGGGAGCACTATATAGTTTCAAACAGCATCATCCAAACAAGCAGCGAACAAAATTTCATTTTCTAAAGATAAGTACTTTCAAAGAAATTCTACATTATACATCCATCACTGAAATTGCTCACAAAATATGGCACAGTTCAAGTGTTGTGAAATGATAATTCAGTGATGTACGAAATGGAGCGGCACGGAACGGATAATAGACAGACACTCATTACGAGCGTCGGAAAAGTAGGGAAAGGAATTTACATTTTAGAAAATAAAAGTTCTCATAAATTTAAATAATTTATGATTCCAAAACTGTTCAGGATAAAATTATGTCGGAAACTGGTCCTGTACCTAAAGTTTTTAACATTAATTAGGCTGTCCTTTCAGGGCCCCAAATTTGGTACACATGCGCAAAAGACACTGGTCTTGTTTACATCATTGAAAGGAGGATAAACTGACGTTTGTAAATGTGTAGATAACTTTTTTTACAAAACACATATAAGAAAAAATATACAGAAAACCTCAATTTTTTGTCGGAAACTGGTCTCATACCAGTACATGTAGTAATAAAATTATGTTCTGCTGACATTGCCAAGTTGTAACCACTTAATTTACCATCTAATTTCTTCCGATTTATTGACATCTGTGGCTGTAGTTTTATTTTTTAGCATTTTTAAATCACAGGGGGTCGAACAATACCCCACCCACCTTCTATAACATATAATATCTATACTATGTAGGTAATAGAATGTGGGTGGGGTATGGTTCGACCCCTGTGTTTTAAATGTGCATGTTGATTTATTGATTCAGAGAAATTACTATTTTAAACATGTTCTAGATAACATATATGTTTTTATCAATAAATTAATGACAGCTTAGAATGTGTTACTTAAATCACTGAATATCACAAACATTAATTCAACTCGTTTATGTTTCTTACATATGTGAAAGGTCCATCATGTCCATGCAATATTCATTGGCTTCAAATTTCTGAACTGCTACTGTCCTGGCCGGGTAGCCTTAGCACAGCGTTACATCGCACATTCAACAACAACATTCCAACTTTGGTTCTACAATGTGCTTCTGACTTTGAACAGAAAGTCTATTTCAATCGTTCAACCATCTCAATACAGCAAATCAATTGTTTTCGTCTGCAATAGTTGGCGCCTTATGATACTGAAGCCACAATGAAGCGCATATTTGATTGGCTAATTTAATTCCTACTAACCAACCAAAATATTCTTTCCACCGCTTCAAAATCTCGCGCGATCGATTACGTCACAAAACATTGTCTGCATGTAAAATGGCGTCCCCTGAAAGATTGAGAAATTTGGGGAAGTTGTATTTTTTTGGAGTTGACGAGAAAATGACAGTGTATGATGAGTTCACACAAGTTAAACACGGAGCAGAACGTTTTGCAGCATTCAGGTCGTATGCACGATATGTGTAAGTTATCTATATTTATTTAACTTCTTAGATTGCTGGCCCACAAGACGTTTCGTCCCAGGAATGTTCGCATCTGGTTTATTTTTACATTCATACTAATTTATTTATTCTTTTAAGTTCTTTCAACTTATATAAATAGCTGTCAATATTTAATTCAAAAGGAACGAGTCAACACCGAAGAGAGGCACTTTCCTGTAATTGTGACTCAGAGACTGGTTGTCCGAAAAATACTGTCCGAAAGTTGTCAGTTATATGATTCAGCTTACCTTGAATTTAAGCGTAAACAAGACATAACATTCTTAAAATCCATTTGTATTAATAACTTTGCTTAACACTGATGCTTTTAGCACACTATATAACTGATGTGAATAATTGTATTTTTTGCATTTCAAGCATTTATGACACTTGCTGTCAAGTTGAAAATGTCCGACATGTTTACTATTTTAGTCAAACCTATATATGTTGTTTATTTATATTAAATAATTTTATGTATTATTATGCATAAAAGTATTATGAAGTGAGTCCTTGTATCATATCACCATGGATACTACTATTGGGGAACTATTTTAGTCACTTATGCAGAAGATGCTTGCAAGTTTCAGTGTTAGAATATCACATTGTTTGATGAATGTTGTTGTCATACATGCCACAAAGGATTGAGTTATTGTCAAGATATTTTTGAAAAAACACCAGGTTTTTGGACAACTTGCCGGGAGATATTATTTAAGCAGGAAATCATGCATTTCTAAGGACGCATTTGATGGGTTAGGGTCTAAATAATGGGAGAACCTGGTAAATATGGGGAGAAAGGCATGTATCGTTATGGTTTCTAAGTATCTTTGATTCTTTTTTCAGCTATTATGGAAAAACTGTATTATATATTAATGATTAACTTGAAACATATCGCTGATTCTTTCATCTTTGATTTTTCTTTTTTAGTGCAATTGGTATAAATGGCCCTGGTCAAGTAATGGCAGCCAGTTTACACCTAGAGCTCGATAGTGTACGGTAATGCTTGTTTAGATCACTCTGGTATATTTCATCTTTAAAATAGCCATCTACACATGTATGAGAAACTGGTCAGACTCAGTTCAGTAGATAAGAACCAAAGAACCCTTGTAAATCCATGATTCTTACAGCGAACCAATTGGTTTAATTATTATTTAAACCATATCAAACATTTTCTTCGAGTTACCAGTGTAAATAAGGCCTAAAAATGTCTGTTTCCTATACGAAACATGTTGAAAAAAAATTGGTTGGTAACGTAGATATTTTTTATGTCCCGAAAAGTGGGCATATATTTTTTTTATATATAAAAACCACGCAGTCCATCAGTGTGTCCGTCCTTGTATTGTTTTTGTGGTATGGCTGTAAATTGTCATGCATTCAAGGATTTTAAAAAATATTGCACAAATGTTCAGCTTATCAAGACGATGTGTTGCGTGCAAGACCCAAGTCACCTCCTCAAAGATCACGGTCACACTTGCAGTTTAAAGGTAATGGAATACTTAATGTATGCACACATTTGTGTCCCGACTGTAACTTTGTCCTGCATTGAAGGATTCTAAATAATTTGGCACATATCCCACGCCAGAGGTCTCTGACTTGAAGCACACATGAAAATACATAAACTGTACTAAAACAAACAAAGGGTCAGTCTGTTGATTTCTTCATTGCAGTTGAGGTTAGCAGTTGGCTAAGACTTGTAAAATACCTGGAATTTAATACCTGGAAGAAACACACATTGGCCTAAAAGTGCTGGTTGATCGTCTGTCAGCAAGGATGGGTAGAGTATGTACAAGTATAATAATGAATTGCCAAAATTTAAGTCTATGATGGATGATTTGAAGTTGTGAATAGTTTCTTTTATTTAATAACCATGACACTGAATATCTTTAAATTTATTTTGAAGAAGTGTAACAGTTAATAGAATAGTCTGTGTATGTAAGAGTACTAGCAGGTCATTTATTTCAAAGCTTGTACATCCTTTTGGCCATATCATTAAAAAATAATAATATAATGACTTTTATATGCACACATAGAAAAATATGATTTCAGGGACAGCAATCTAGCTGGTAAGACCATTTCCATGCTTGAAAAAAAGCTGGTGATACATTTCATGGAGGAAGAGATACAAACAGCCCAGCCAGTGGTTTCTGAGCAAATCTTAACAGCTGCAATAAATACCTCAGAATACAGAGAGGAAATGAGGTCTTCTACCCACAGGAATATTTGAGAGCAAAAACTAGAAACTTGTATACTGTGCTACTTGAGAGGGGAAGATGTGTTAAAAGAAATAAATCTGTTCATTTGACAGAACATTTCAAAATATTGAAAACTGTTCTCATCCAGAAAGAACATCAAGCTCTCAACCATCAGTTCAAGCAGGTCAAATCTGATAAAGTGATGGAACTTGTACCTGCACTGAATACAAAAAGAAGAAAATGTGTTTTGAGTAAAACATTTCTTTACATCTAAACTTTGTAGAAAACAGCTGAAGTTTTTGAAAAACTTTTTAGACATACAATGCAGTGAATAATGAATACCCACAGTTTGAAACAGTTCTTGAAAAATCATGCTAAAACCTGATATGTTAAATAGCTGATACACAAATTCATGTATCAGGGTATTATAAGTGACTTTTCAGTTAATTGTTTACATGTATTTACATTCAGGTGAGGTTATGTTTGTTATGTATATAATTGATTACTTGTATGTAGGTTTTGGATATGGGTGAAGTGACCCAGATATTGTTACATGCTGGTTTCAGTTAATTGTATATATATTGAGTATAGAAAATGAGAATTTTTCACTTTGCTGAAGTACTACATATATTTATTGAAGATTAACCCAGTTTCATCTGGATACACATTTGGGTGCAGCTTTTCAATCTAGATTTAAATGATACTGCAAATAAAGCATAATTATAACGTTATAATTTTCTTTATCAGGATTAAATTAAACCACCCTTACTTTTCAGCTCATCTGAGTACTAAGTGCTCAAGGTGAGCTGTTGTGATCGCCATGTGTCTGTTGTCTGTCCACATTTAGTTTATATGAATTTATTTTGGCTCTGTTGTAATATCTCTGCAACATATGCATGAACTGCATTTGATGATATTATTTTACTTGGATTACATTGCGTATGAAATTGTTTTGCATTTCGGATGCATACAAAGAAATCTTTAGTTGCTCTGGAACAAAAACATTTCTGACCATGGGCTTGTCACATTAATCAATAAAGAATGAACGCAACTGATAAGAAACAGCGAAGTACATTCAAAAATGGTAAATAATGGTTTTTCAATGGAAAACAATGGAGCAAACTGACGAGAAAGAGCTAAGTAGATTTAGCAATGGTAAATAATGGTTTTTCAATGAAAAACAATAGAGCAAACTGATATGAATGGACAAAGTTTATTCTGCAATGAAAAACAATGGTGTTTCAATGAAAAACAATGGAGCAAATTGATATGAAAGAACTAAGTATATTCTGCAATGAAAAACAATGGTGTTTCAATGGAGAAGTGTCATTTGAACCATTGATTGCATCCATTGATTTTCCATTTTTTGAAAAAATGGTGTTTCAATGGTGAAAGAAGCATTGAAATCGGTCCAGATAAATGGTGTTTTAATGATATTTCTGAATAAATGGTGTTTCAATGGAGTTTCAATGCTTTTTTTACCATTGCATTTCGCTAAGGGTATGTATCGGAAAGGAATTTTTGAATTTTTATAACTTTTTTGCTATCTGAAGGATTTTTAAAATTCAAAAAGTTATGACATGCTCTTGATAGTCTCATATTTTTACATCAAACTTTCTCTTTTGAAAGAAATACCGTTTTTAATGACACTTGATTTTTCGAAACGGCTTTTTGCTGCTATAATCATTTATGAAAACAATGTAAGTTACTCGCTCGCAAATTTTTTATTTTGAATCTTAACAAAAATTGAAAATAATGAATAAAAGGTATATTTTATTAGCTTTCCAGTGATATAAAACATTTTAAAATATCTTTTGTTTTAAAAATGTTACGGTCATTAAAAAAACATCCCTAACGATTCAAAAACATGGACTACCAACCGCTGCCCACCGCATCTATCTCTTATCAGTAGAAATTATTGCGCAATACCGGGTTTTGTTTGCAAACACGATCACTCCTATTATCCTTTGAAATTGTCCCACTTAATATAACTATAGGTGCTACCTATCCACGGGAAAAACTAAATGCATTAATTAATTTGTAACTGTTATCATAATAAGTAATACACCACATTTACTACAGTCTAACCAAAAAAACATTTAAAAAAAAACAAACACGAATCATAATACAACTTTCCGTATAATGGTACGATGACGTCCATTAAACAACGTTCAGTTCGTGGTCAGTAGACGCTTTTTGAATAACGCAACGTAACGATTACCTCCCCTTACAGCGCGGGAGCTGCGTCAGTTCAGCGTTCCTGACAAAATTGGGAAAATACTTTTATATATAATGAATTTTGTTTTAAGTTTTATAAAATCATTAAGGTTAACAACCAGTTATTAGCTGGTTGTTGAAGAATGAAAACAGGGGGAAGAGTTGCTTCCGGAAATGTTTTAGTCATTACCACCGGAAGTGGAAATCCAAAATGGCTCCTGTAACGGAGAACCTAAATTCAACTTGGACGTATATATATTGAAATAATTTTAAATTCATTTTACACTTAATTCATCAATAATTTTTAATTAACGTGTAACTTAAGGACGGGAAAAACCCGGTTTTTCCCGTATTAACAAGTATATCAAAGAAACCGAAATGCATTAAATTACATTTTTTAATTGCGGACAAAAACAACTTTTTGCACAATTAAGAAATAACAACAAACTTATTTATTGTATACATCACCATTTATTCAATACGCAAAATAACAATGATTCATTATTGTAATCATTAAGAAACACCAATAACAAAATTCCACTTATAATTCAATATTTATATTTAATTATACCATAAAACAAAACTAAAATATGTACATCGAAACAATATAATCATGGATCGATAGGTCCGTGATATAATTGACTCTTATATATGAATTGGGGCCGAAATGGACATAAAGTGAGGCCAAAATGTCATGTGGCGGAAACGTCACCACAATTATCTTGAGGCCGAGACGTACTGGGGCCGAAACGTCTTGTTCCCCTTTAAAAAGTCATTGCAAACGGGGTCATTCCTCTTGTCGGATTTATGCCCAGTTATAAGTACGTTTAAATTAGGCGTAGAGGTGTGAGTTGTCAGTTATAAACAGGGGCGTAGTCCGACTATCGCAGTATGGTTAAAATCAATTTTCCCCAAACTAAGATTGAAATGAGTACAAAAGAAACAGACAGTAGTTTGACCCAGACAGAGAAAAGAAATCCGCATTAGCTTGGATTCAATTCTGGATTGAAACTTTGCTTGTTCAATCTCGGTTTCAAACCAGGTTTCAAGCCACAGAAAAGAAATTGGCCGTAATTGTTCTGGACACTGATTATATATTGTTGATTTTCAATTCTGTTGTTTGAGAATGTGTATTATCATGAGAACAGAAGAACATTCTCTGTATAAACTACAGACATACACTACCACAACTTGTTAAGTATTACTTCAAACGACATCTCCGCTGAAACCCCTTGGTCAATGTTAATTAAACAATCAAGGCAGGGATATTCTTTGGCTGAACCTCTACCAAAAGTGCTAGATCTACATGTAAAAGTGTTCTGATCAATGCAGATCTCTGGTTGCTATGGCAATTAAAGGAAATTTTTTGAAGAACATCTCTGAAACTACTGATTAGAGTTAACTTGGCAAAAATTATCACTCACCAAAATTGCTAAAATGAAGTTTATTCATAAAAAAATAGGGTGGGACTGTTTTCTTAATAAAAATAATCTCTATAGAAACTTCAAAAATGACTTCTTCTATGAAACTTCAGGCCAGTATTGAATTTGATATGACAAGTATGATCACCTTAGGACTGCCTATCAAAGTTGATCCCTTCAAAAAACAAGGCACCCAATGGGGTTTGGGCTGTTTTCTCTATATACACATTATAATCTTTTATTTTTATCATTTTCTGTAAAACTGTGCATTGCAGTGGTCAGTAATTAATTTTATTGGACTAAATATCATCTGGGGAGCCTGTACCAAAATTGCTCATATGATTCCTTAAAAAGTTAGACCCTAATGGGTTAATTGGGGCTGATTTCCCTATATAATATATATATATATTTAAAAAATCCAAATCTTGAAAAAAAAATGTATTTCAGTATAATGTGTAAAGACAGTCTTGCACAGAGTTAGATCTTTATATGCTTCACAATTTAAGCAGTTACAATCATAGGTTTCAGAATGTTCCCCGGTGAGCGATATAGGACCAATGACCCTCTTGTAATAAAAACAATATACCATCTAGTTCTATTAGACCCGCACTCGCACACGTAAATGTAAACGTACAACGTACAACTGCCTAATTTCGGGGGTGATCTCAAACGATTCTAGTATCATAGGAAATCAATCTTGGTTACGTTCATTATTAAAAAGTCTTCATCATTATGTAATACCATTCACTATTATACTAATAATAATCATTACTCTCGTGTACTGTAGAACTAATACAAGATTAAACATATACACCATCATCTTAATCATCATGAAGAGATTCATCCTTGCAATTATTAGATTAATCAAAAATCAGTTTCATCAAAATCGTCGTTTTCATAAGAGTCATTGTCCCATCAACATCAGTTGTACCATTATGAAAATAAAACAAATAATGTCCCCAACACAGGTTTTCAATGGTACCGGGAAAAATCTAGAATTAGAAAAAAGAATCTTCAAGTGACCTT
This sequence comes from Saxidomus purpurata, assembly GCA_022818135.1. NCBI lineage: Eukaryota > Metazoa > Mollusca > Bivalvia > Venerida > Veneridae > Saxidomus > Saxidomus purpurata. The sequence continues at coordinate 25,342,748 of JAFMSR010000001.1, read as the reverse complement.
GACAAAAAAACAACAACAGTGATATGACAAAATAAATATGAGAATTTAAAAAAATACATTGACATTGACACCCCGCCCCCTCAAATAAATTGTTTATTAATATTAAAGAAAAAACATATATAAAATTACAGTGACCTTGAACCCCCGACCCAGAAAATATTCTTTTTTTTCAGTACAATTTTAGAATTTAAAAAATCTTTTTTAGTAACAATGACATTGACCCCCTAAAATATTTTTTTAGAACAATTTAAAAACAATCTTTTTTTAATAACAGTGACCTTGACCTAGAATCTCGTTACCTAAATGCAATGCAAATCTCCACATAAGCTACCTACACACTGATTTTCATTGTAGTTTGAGTTATTGATTGGAATCTTATTTTCTAACAGTGACACTGACTTTGATTTTAGTTACCCAAAATGCAATTCCAAGCATCCTCTTAACACAGTCTTCCTATACACCAAGTTTGATTGCAATTGGTCACTTCTACCTCGAATTATTGAGCGGAAACCATTTTTCTATTTTTAGTAAGAGTGACCTTGACCTCGAGTATGGAGCCCTTTCTGTAGTTGCAAACTTCCTCTCTACGCAAGCTACATCGCACCAAGATTCATTGCAATTAGTCACTCTTAACTAAAGTTATTGAGTGGAAACCAAATGTTTGACAACCACCCGTTCGCCCGACATACGACAACGCCATTGCAATTACCAGGTTTTAACAAAAAAACCTGGTTAATAATAATTTCTTATTCTAGATTTCTCCCGGTACGATTTTAAACCTGTGTTGGGGACATTATTTGTTTTATTTCAATAACGGTACAACTGGCGTTGATGGAAGAATGACTCTCATGAAAACGACGATTGTGATGACACTGATTAAATCATTGATTAATTTAATTGTAAGAATGAATCTCTTCATGATGATTATCATGACGGTGTATATGCTTAATCTTGTATTAGTTCTACAGTACACGACTAATAATGATTATTATAAGAATAATAGTGAATGGTTTTATATAATGATGAAGACTTTTTAATAATGAGCGTAACCAAAATTCCTATGATACTAGAATCGTTTGAGATCACCCCCGAAATTAGGCAGTTGTATGTTGTACGTTTACATTTACGTGTGCGAGTGCGAGTGCGCTGGTCAGGTCTATTATACTGTACTGTACAGTATTACATTATGGTACAACAGTACGTACACAACAAAATGCATTACACAAGTACTATAGGCCTGAGGCCAAAAAAAAATATGTGTGTTTCCTGTGACATGCCAAAAAAAAAATAGGGTACGTAGGTCGATTTTTTATCAATTTTTTTTTTTCAGGGCGAGTAGAATAGCCTTCTTCATAGAAGTAGAATTCCCATAGATGATTGTAAATGTAGATGTATATGCTTCCTACTTGTAATACACAGCTTTTTATGTACCCTTTGATTCGTCTTCATTTGGTCAAAAAAAAGTTTAGGGTCGGGGGTTAAAAATAGGATAGGTTGGGTCACCGGAAACATACATATTTTTTTTTCGGCCTGATCATGATCTGCAAAGGCAGACTCACTTGGGGCCAGCTGGGTCAAGGTTAATTTGTTATTAATACGTTTTGCAAGTACATGTATTATGTTCAGTTTATCTTTTCAACAATGTGTAAAATACCCAATGTTACACGAAGTGTACAGAATGATTTCAGACAGCAAAGTGGATTATGTTTGATTGCCCTGTAATTATTTGAATTGGTTTAATAGTGACTGTATAATGTGGATTGAATGTAATAGTGATATTAAAGGATTAACACTTACTTGGTCTCTGGGGGTGAAGTGAGATATATTCTCTAGTAATTGTTGAATTCTAACAGTAATCTTTGTGTAAACACCTGAACCTGAATTGTAAAAATTTTCATTCTTTATGCAGACATTATAAGAGTGTGATAGAAGATGTTAGAAAACCACTGATCTACCTTTTGGAGCTGAATATGAAGACCCAAGTATGGACCAAAGGTAAATATGTGCTTCATTTATAAATATTAGGAATTAGATTATATATTTGTTACTGTTCAATGTTTCTTCATTGTACTTAGTAACTTAGTGTAAAAGTCATCATTGTTATTAGCTTAGGTATTTGGTATGTAGCATTGCCAGATGTAACCCTACCTAGGTTATTCAAACCTTGACCCTGCCCTGGGGGCCACATAATTTACATAGGCTAAAACAGGGATAACTTCAAACATTTTCTTGTTTAAAACCATGGGGCGAAAATTAAAAATAGGTTTGTTTGCTGCCTCCCGACCAACCCTCTAAAAATGCTGCTCTCTGAATATTTTAATTGGACCATGCAGATTAAATTTTTTTTTTTTTTCAAATGTTGAAATGGAAATTTGAAGATGAGGGGAATGAAGATGATAGTTTAGAACTGTATGTTTCATTTTAGTTCTTTTATTCTATTCGACTTGTATTATTTTTACATAAAAAGTATTCTGTAGATGTCTTTTTGAAATATGAGAACATATTTTTATGCTTTAAACAAGTTGTAATTGTATTTTATGAAAATGCGTGGTTGGAAAAGTGTGCGAAAATGCCTGCATTTTACCGAAGTCGTTTCGTACCTGGGTACGAATAACTGTAAGAAATCACATAGATCTACATGTCTTAAATACGATTTTTAAATGTAGACAGAAATGCAATAATCTAAAGGGAAAATCAAATTCATTTCTCTAGATCATGCTGTCATTTACAATGAACAGATATTATCTCAATTTGTATGATGGCTACTGCATAATTGTATAGGAAAACACTGTACTGTATTTGTGATAATTTGCATTGTGTATGGGGGCAGAGCTTAGACCGTGCTCTACAATAGAGCACATGATCTATCTGCAATAGAGAACACTTTTCAGATTTTTTTTTTCAAAAACAAAAACAAGCAACAATTGCCAAAGAAGAAAGATGTAGCTCTGTAAAATTGACTTAAACTTAAATGTTTAAGAGGAATGGAAGGGTGGACATACATATACACGAACTCGAAACACGAGTCTCCTGAGCAGTTTATATCATGCAGTTTTCATTTGTGAAAGCATGATGTCGTCAGCATCTAAAGGAACTTGTGAAAGAATGATAGCGTCTAATTCTTCTAATTGACTGAATTCAAGTTCATTAGCCATCTGTAACAAAACATTATCCTGCAATTCTAAAATATCCATAATGCAGTGTTCATCTATCCTTCTTAGCATTCTTTTTAAAGGGAACTGGCAAAGATCAGAGTGACCAAACAATATTAACGTGATCCCACCCACTTTGTTACTTCACACAATGTTTCGGGACCTGTGAGCTGTCAATCAAAATGTACATGATGGTGTACGTGCCATTATTAACGTGCCATAATACAAATCAGATAGAGTGACTGTTTGGGTTTGGGGGGGTATATAGGAGTCACCCAGTGGTCAGTCGATCGGTCGGGCGGTCGGTCGGTCAGGCGTTCTGTTGCATTTTCCTTGTCCGGAGCATAACTTAACCATAACTCTTTCTTGACTCATTACAGAGTTATTGCCCTTTGTTACTTTTCCTTGTCCGGAGCATAACTTGAAAACTACTTGTTGGAATTCAATACAACTTCATACAATGGTCAAGCACAATAAGAGGAAGTGCAGTTTACAAGAACCATAACTCTATCTTGAGTAATTACAGAGTTATTGCCCTTTGTTACTTTTCCTTGTCCAGAGCATAACTTGAAAACCACTTGTTGGAATTCAATACAACTACATACAATGGTCTAGTACAGTGAGAGGAAGTGCAGTGTACAAGAACCATAACTCTATCTTGAGTAATTACAGAGTTATTGCCCTTTGTTACTTTTCCTTGTCCAGAGCATAACTTGAAAACCACTTGTTGGAATTCAATACAACTACATACAATGGTCTAGTACAGTGAGAGGAAGTGGAGTGTACAAGAACCATAACTCTTTCTTGACTCATTACAGAGTTATTGCCTTTTGTTACTTTTCTTTGTCCGCAGCATAACTTGAAAACTACTGGTTGGAATTCAATTTAACTTCATACAATGGTCAAGTACATTGAGAGGAAGTGCAGTGCACAGGAACCATTATTCTATCGTGACTCATTACAGAGTTATTGCTCATTTTTGGCCTGGGGACTGAAAGTCCCCTAGGCCTAAGTTAGTATACCACATTTCAAACACTGCAAGAAATTTAACTGTGCTATGTGCAAATAACAACTGTAAACATGCGCTATGCGAAAGTAGTGCAAGACACACCAGATCAATCTTCTGTTTGAATGTCGCATATGATATATAAGAACATATTACAAATAAAAAGAGTACATAAAACTTCAAACGACTGCAGGAAGGTTTATCGCTTACGGGCTGCATTACACATTTTTTTCTGTTTAAGAAATTAATGCACTGTTAGCTGATTACGGAAGATAATCATATGCACATCACGGAAAAGTACGGATATTTACGTAAATTTACGGAAACGTACGGAGCTCGATATAAGAGTTTGCAGCGTGATTTTCAAATTTCCGATGTTATTTCATTGACAACTTTGTTATTTATGAACGATTACATATATATAATAACCTAAAAATAAATGTCTCTAAAAAAAGATATAATTGAGGTACATTCCCGAGAAGGAACTCACGTGATCAAAATCGAGGACGCTGCATGTCAAGGCCTAGTGAAGGGTTTCACCGATTACAACTACAAGGTAACCCAGAATCATTTTTGGTTTTCTCTGTTATACACATTGTACAGTACTGTATTTATATTTCATTGCTGGTATTGCTTTGTTTATTTCTGTTTCAAGGTCTTGTCCTTGGTACACAATAATTTTCGATCCACATCATCAGATCATATCGCTTGAAGTTGTACAAAGCGCAGATCGCATTATTATACCCCCAAAACGAAGTTTAGGGGGGTATATAGGAGTCACCCGGTGGTCGGTCGGTCGGTCGGTCTGTTGCATTTTCCTTGTCCGGAGCATAACTTGAAAACTACTTGTTGGAATTCAATACAACTTCATACAATGATCAAGCACATTGAGAGGAAGTGCAGTGCACAAGAACTATAACTCCATCTTGACTAATAACAGAGTTATTGCCCTTTGTTAGTTTTCCTTGTCCGGAGCATAACTTGAAAACTACTGGTTGGAATTCAATACAACTTCATACAATGGTCAAGCACATTGAGAGGAAGTGCAGTGCACAAGAACCACAACTCCATCTTGACTAATTACAGAGTTATTGCCCTTTGTTACTTTTCCTTGTCCGGAGCATAACTTGAAAACTACTGGTTGGAATTCAATACAACTTCATACAATGGTCAAGCACATTGAGAGGAAGTGCAGTGCAGAAGAATCATAACTCCATCTTGACTAATTACAGAGTTATTGCCCTTTGTTGCTTTTCCGTGTCCGGAGCATAACTTGAAAACTACTGGTTGGAATTCAATACAATTTCATACAATGATCAAGCACAATGAGAGGAAGTGCAGTGTACAAGAACCATAACTCTATCTAGAGTATTTTCAGAGTTATTGCCCTTTGTTATTTTTTCTTCTCAAGAGCATTTCTTGAAAACTACTGGTTGGAATTCAGTATAACCTCATACAATGGTCAAGTACATTGAGAGGAAGTGCAGTGCACAAGAACCACAACTCCATCTTGACTCATTACAGAGTTATTGCCCTTTGTTACTTTTCCTTGTCCGCAGCATAATTCGAAAAGTACTAGTTGGAATTCAAAACAACTTCATACAATGGTCAAGCACAATGAGAGGAAGTGCAGTGCACAGGAACCATAACTCAATCTTGACTCATTACAGAGTTATTGCCCTTTGTTACTTTTCCTTGTCCGGAGCATTATTCGAAAACTTCTGGTTGGAATTCAATACAACTTCATAAAATGGTCAAGCACATTGAGAGGAAGTGCAGTGCGAAAGAACAATAACTCTATCTTGACTCATTTCAGAGTTATTGCCCTTTGTTACTTTTACTTGTCCGGAGCATTATTCGAAAACTATTGGTTGGAATTCAATACAACTTCATACAATGGTCAAGCACAATGAGAGGAAGTGCAGTGTACAAAAACCATAACTCCATCTTGACAAATTACAGAGTTATTGCCAAGAACAATATCTCTTTTTAGTTTGTTTGCAAGGTATTCTGTTACTACAAACTTTCTCAGTTTATAAAGCAGTCTTTTGGGGGTATTAATCACATTTAGTGATAGCTCTAGTTTTTATTGGCTTAAACATTTTATAATGTTGACTTTGTGATTATTTTTCATTTAACGTACGTTTTACAATAAAACAAACTTCCCTGCCACCCATATATTTGTGAATCATTCATTCTGTGTCATATATTGAATTCCGCCCTCTGCACATTTCGACCCGCGCTTTAGGTAAGGTTCAGCGCAAAACACGTAGGTCAAAAGTTGTTTTTCGGGGAGTTAACCTATAGCCCCCAGGCCTTCAGCGCTCACAGCGCTTCGATTACTTTTCCTTGTCGCAGAGCATAACTTGAAAACTAGTGGTCGCAATGCAATACAACCTCATACAATGGTCCAGCACAATGAGAGGGAGTGCAGTGTACAATAACCATAACTCTGTCTTGACTAATTACAGAGTTATTGCCAAGAACAATATCTCTATTTTAGTTGTTTTTTTGCAAGGTATTCTGTTACTACGGAATTCCTCAGTTTATAAAGTAGTCTTTCGGGGGTATTAATCACATTTAGTGATAGCTCTAGTTTTTATTATTATCAGATACTGGAATTATCTACCCTATAACATCAAGGCCAGTGCAAGCCTTCAGTGCTTCACTGATAGTCTCGTCTCATACATGTCTTAAGCTCGAGAATACTGTTTTTATTTTTAATCAAGTTTTAACTGTATCATGCATAACCACTGTGTTACACATGGTGAATTTTATAACGTTTGATTATACTTATAGTTCCCCGACCTCCAGTTATAATCAGTAACTGAATGTAGATGTAGATCATTACTTGTTACGAAATATTACTAGAGTCTACTATGTTAAATATGAAAGATAAGATAATAGCCTGCTATTAAAAGATTCAGTTGTTGTTTTAGACAAGTTATGAAAACTTAATACAGCATGGTAGAGAGGCTGGTAATGGCTAGGGGTGCACAATAGACCCGGTATATTGCAATTCACAGTAATTTGGAGTAAATAAGCTGCAATTTCTCAGCATTTATTACCTGTAACTTGAATTTAATCTAATGCTTTGTTGTGGGTGTCCAAATAATAAATTTTTAAGCGCATTTTTAAGGTAATTTTGGAATTCACGTGTGATGAATAGCAATTAAATTCAATATATCAGACCCTGATGATAGTGACCGATTCAAAATTTTATAAATTATATACTATTTATCTTATAAGATAAATGAAAAATATCTTAGTATGATTTATACAAATGTAAATCGTTTTTAAAAAAATCACAGTTTAAACATGCTGTAATTTCGTTCCGTGATGACTATGAAAGATGGTAGGCGGTATATTGCTCTAAAAAGAGTACTTCAACTTCAACTTTATACTGCCGACAATCTGTAACAATTATTACTGGCAGGCGCAAGTCAGGAACAGTAGTTAATCTAAAAATATTAGGTGCAATGTTAAAAGGTACAAGGATATACAAAGTTTACAGATAAAAGCTTAAAAACAGGAGTTCAGTAATTTCATTCCAACAAAAATTGGCAGGCTTGAACTACCCTGTATGTATGTCGGCAGACTATTCCATAGCCTAGTAGAGCGGGGGTAAAACGAGTTTGCATGATACTGTGATTTGGAGTATGGGATTAGATAATTCAAGTTTCTTGTTGGTAATAGATGATGATGGTCCTCTCATACTAAATTATTTCTTATCTTGAAAAACATTATTAGGGTTGCTAAGTTTCTTCTTTGTTCTAGAGTCTTCCAGTTTAGGGTGTTAATCATGGTTGTCACACTACTTTGATAATCAAATTCATTCATTACATAACGAATTGCGGATCGTTGTACATGTACCATTTCTAATTTGTGGATAAGATACTGCTGCCAAGGGGATCAGACTGCAAATAAACATGAATGACTTTGTCCAAGGAATGATTTTATTACTTTATAACCATGATATACCCATGTTTGAATACTTCAAAGTATATTTTTGTATGCGTTACTCACTTTCATTATATTGCAATAGGGATCCCAATACAGTGCCACATATTGCAATATATCGCAATATTCTTGCAAGACCATCCCTGTTTATGACCAAACCTAGACCGCACGTAATAATATTAAAGTCAAGAGTCAAGCCAACCTTTGGTCAACAAAACAAAGCTCATGCCTAGGAAGTACAGTCTTGGTAGGGATGCTCACTATGACAATTGAATAACAATTATGTATGTTTGGGTTAGAGGTCATGATGATGCTTTCTGGTTAAGCTTCCTTAAAATTCACATTGTCGGGAACCATTAAAGCCTTGAAACTTCAGACAATTGCTTGGCATCATACAATGGCCTCTGTGGCTGAGTGGTTAAGGTCACTGACTGATGATCACTTGTTCCTAGCCGTTGTAGGCCCTACTTGGGTCGGATTTTTTTATGTCTGGAAGCTATCTAGGTTCTACCCAGGTGCCGCTCGTGACTGAAATAATGCCGAATTGGCACCCAGGGTCTTCCTCCTCCATGAAAGCTGGAAGTTGCCATATAACCTTAGCTGTTAAATTCGAATCAATCAATTGGCACAATACAATCAACCCTATAAGCAAATCCCATAACTTTTAAATGACGTTAAAAGTTGTGCAAACTATGAATTTTCAGTTCAGTTTTGTCAAAATCCACTTCTCAGTTACCATTCACAGCTATGATACTTCATAGGGTAGTTGAGCATAGTCACTGAATGCAAAAGGTAAGCACATTGGTTCCCATCTCAAAAGTAAAGTTTACACATATGGTTAAAGGTCAAAATTTGTGGACTGTTGTGTCTCCAGTTTATAACTTTACTCGTGTAAGGGTTGTTCTGATATTTACACATGCATGTGTACAGTCTGTGTTAAATGTCCTGATAATAATTACACATTGTATGTGTACAGACTGTGTTGTCCTGATAATTACACAATAACATGTATGTTTACAGACTGTGTTGTCCTGATAATTACACATTGTATGTGTAGTCTGTGTTGTCCTGATAATTACACATGTATATGTACAGTCTGTGTTTTCCTGATATTTACACATGTATGTGTACAGTCTGTGTTGTCCTGATATTTACACATGTATGTGTACAGACTGTGTTGTTCAGAGACAAATGATCCTCCGGTACTTTCAGTCCTTTGATTTAAAATAAATGTGGCCTGGCCTTTTTGTATATTTCTATTTTTCACAACTGCACCATTCAGGCTAGTCGATGTCATTCAGACTGTTCTACAAACACAGATATTCAACTTGTGTATAGAGGTTGCTCAGAATCGCTTATTCAAGCATAAGCAGATAAGAAACACCTGATCAATCAAATAAATCAATAAAAATCATGTACATCTTACCCTTACAATTATCGACAGCTTGGTTGATGAATACAGAAGATCAGTTGTAATATGGAGGAAGTGTAATTATGATGAAATTTTCATGCAAGTGCTGAATTTATATACAATAAATACAAATTTTGACTCTTAAATTAAATCTTAAGCTGTTTTTTCCACAAACTCTAGCCTCGTTCTGATTCCACATACTAATTAGGCATGTCATCTCTGTTTGGTTCCCAACAAGGAATTAGGTGGGAGATAAAATGTGTATCATCATGCAGAATAAATAAGAAAGTCCCCTGTAAAAACTTTTTACACAAGTCATTTTCTACAAAATATATGTCTATAAGATCGGATGACAATGTAAAGATCATTTTTGATACAAGTTAATACAGGTTTGATTAGCAACTGATTTTTAGATCTACTTTTCAAAGAAAAGGGGAGCTATTCTACTCGCCTCGGCATTGGCCTCACACCTTGGTTAAGTTTTTCGTACCACCCCTTTTATTTTGCTTTGAAACTTACCATACTTGTTCACCATTATAACCTCCATCAACAGACAAGAGTACATAACTCTGTCAAGGTTTTTGTCAGAATTATGGCCCCTTTTTTTTACTTAGTGCATGTAGCTTGGTTAAGTTTTCGCACCATGCAACTTTATTTCAAAACCATTATAGATATTGATTTGAGAATCACTATACTTATTTGCCATCATTACTACCATCCACAGACAGGAATACATAGCTCTGTGAAGCTTTTAGTAAGAATTATGGCACTTTTGTGACTTAGGAAATACATTAAATATGGGCAAAATCCACTTACTGACCTATTCCCTTGAGATATTGCTTTGAAACATGGAATACATGTTTGCATCATAATACCCCCATCTGTTGGCAAGAGAAGGTAACTCTGTCAAGGATTGTTTTAAAACATTAAGGCCCTTTATCGATTTAGAATCCCAGTTAAGTTTTTGTACCAGTCCACTTTTTGACTGAACTGTTTGAGATATTTCTTTGAAAGTTGCACTACTTGTTTACCATCATGATCCCCAAATGTAGGCAGGAGAAGGTAACTCTGTCAAGATTTACAGTTGAATAATGGCCCTTTTCAACTTAGAAACTCTGTAAAATTTTTCATTCTTGTCCACTTGTTGACTTAACCATTGGAGATATAGAGGATATTTGTTTGTTTCAGTGAAATGTCAATTTTATTTCACAAGTGAACACCAAACATTGATATTTTCACAAGTGGCATAGCCACGAGTGAAATTGTCATTTGTTTGGTGTTCACGGGTGAAATAGAATTGATATTTCACTGAAACGAACAAATTTTCTTTTTATTTTATGTTTTTGGCAAAATATTCAGTAAAATTTGATATTATAGTATTTCTTATTCCCCATGGAGAACCCCAGAATGATTACTACCATCATTACTGAAAACGCAACAAAAGTAGTTCAAAATATTTTGATTATTTCAGATAAAAGTATTTAAGCAGTCATTTCAATCTTTATCATACAGCGAAAATGAAACATCAATTCATTAGATATAGGCCTAAATTAATTCTTTTTTTATTAAATAAGTCTGCACTTCGTCACACCATGAATCGTGGCGTTATAATCAATCAGCTGTTCATTCATTAAAAAATGCTCAGTTCGGGGCTGACCTAAGTGCAAAATTTGTCACAATTTAATGCATTTGTGAATAATGAGCGATTGTAGAGGTAGTTTTCCACTTTTTATAGGTGACTTATAGGTTTCAGACCACGATCATGCAAGTATTAAGAAATTAATGTGAAAATTGGATGGTGGTGAAAAAAAATGAAAATCAACTTTTTCTCAAAATTGCTAGAGATGGATAGAAAATGATCTAACTAAGAAAATGAATACCAACAACCCTATGTTTATTTCAAAAATAAAAGTTTTATAGCCATTTTTCAATTTTATTTAATGTTCTATCACCGATAAATGAGGGGAAATATGTATCTCATAGGTGAGAAATTGGATAAAGCTAAGTATTTTAACGTAATTAATCACTCATTGTCAATCATGTGTATGATACTTTTGTATGGAGGACGAGCTGGAGATCCTGGGTGTGAAAATAAGGGACTTTTGTTTAGAATGTAGTTAAAAAAGTAGTTCGGCAAAAACAGTGAAAATAAAAATGATATTTTCACTGCTTTGAAACAGTGAAATACCAATTTTATTTCACTGATATATTTCAGTATTTCACTGAAAAGCATAAAATAAATTACCGTATTTCCCCGCTTATAACACGAGGAAATAAAGTCCCGATTTTTGCCTCAAGATTTTTTAAATGATTGCAAATGGCGACATTTGTGATCGTCTGCGGAGGTGAGTTAACACAATAACATAATCCGCAACGTACAGTACCGGTAATTGTTTGACTGTCGTCTGCACATAGACACTTGTGGTATGACATTCGATATTGCCGATTTCATCACAAATGTATCTAGGATTGATTTTTATTTTTGGTTGATTCTCATGGCCTCTCTTATAAGACGAGGACCCCACTTTGAGGCAAAAATCGGGACTTTATTTCCTCGTCTTATAAGTGGGGAAATACGGTACTTTGAAAGTTGGGATACGTATGTACCATCATGACACCTATCTGTAAGTAAAAGAAAAAACTTGTGTGAACAACTGGCACTGTCATGCACATATATCATTATCCACTTAAAGTATTAATTTAGAACTGTTACAGTATTAAAGAATATCAAACAATTAAGTTTGATAATTCTTTACATAATATCTTGCTACTTGTGGTCCTTGCTTATACAGATCCTTGTTTTGCCTTATACTAACAAACTTGTTTTATCATGGCAAGCACTGAAAAAATTCAAGCAACTGTATTCTGAAGCTTACATTGATGCATTTTTGTACGTGATTAATAAAACTGAATGCATAAAATCTTCTACAGCTCTACTATAGCAAACAGATTTATAGGCATTTGCAGATTTTGGCAACTTCTATTTACATCATTTGAACACTCACCAGGTTTCACATCATGTTCTCTTAACTTATGTCTCTTATTTCTATTTTCAGGTGAAATGAAACAGGGGTATTTTCCGGTAAATACTAGTGTCAAAGTGGTCTTCAGTGAATTGTTTTCTTTCCATCCATCAGGGTTTTGATGGACTTGACATCATTGCAGTCACAGGGGACATGCACGCTGCAGAATGTTTCAGGTGATGTGTAGTTGTAGTTACTTAGACAATGGAAACATAAACAGTATAAGTAACAAGGTCATTTGTGTAACCATATAATGCTGTACTCTGTGTGCTGTCAAGCCGGGAATAAAGATCATTTGAATGACCTAAAATCTGTTCTTAGTTAGGCAGTCGCATGTGTTTTTACTTATACATGTACATTTTTCTTGGTCTGTCGTAAACATTTATGGCTGTTTTGTAGTTTGCATATACATTGTATTATCTTTTCGTAGTTATGTATCTTTTATGTGACAGTCCTAGCACTGCAGGGATCTATACATTAAATAAATAACTTGATTAATTAAAAAATAATTAATTAATAAGATTGACAAATTAAGCCTAGCCAGCCCAGCTCACTCACCCAGCAAAACCCAACCCATCCCAGCCAAGCCCAGCGCAGCCAAGCCTAGCAAAACCTTGCTCTGCTCCTAGCGCAGCCCACTCACTCAGCTTAGCCAGCCCAGCCTAGCCCAACCAAGCAAAGCCTTGCCCCACCTGCTTGCCAGACCAGCTCATTCACCCTATTCAGCGCAGCCCAGCATCGCCTTTGCCTAGCCTAGCCTAGCCTAGCCTAGCCTAGCCTAGCCTTAGCCTAGCCTAGCCTAGCCTAGCCTAGCCTAGCCTAGCAAGCCCAGCTCAGTCACTCACCCTAGCCAGCAGAGCACAGCCCAGCTGAGCGCTGCCCAGCCCAGTCCAGCCAAGCCCAGTCCAGCCCAGCTCACTCACCCAGCCCACTTACTCACCCTAGCAAGCACAGCCCAGCCCCAGCCCAGTCTCTTGCCCCGCCCCGCAGGCCTAGCCCAGCCTAGGCCAGCCAAGCCAACACACTCACACTAGCTAGCCCAGCCTTGCCTTTGCCTCACCTCGCCTAGTCTAGCTTAGCCTAGCCTAGCCTAGCCTAGCCTAGCCTAGCTAAGCCAAGCCTAGCCTAACCTAGCCTAACCTAACCTAACCTAACCTAACCTAGCCTAGCCTAACCTTACCTCACCCAAGCCTTTGCTTGTCTTGCCTGGCCTCACTCACCTCACTTATGTCTTCACTTTAATTAACTCAAAAAATGAAAATACTCAATGCATTTCACATGAGGAGGAGCAGTCATAACAGCATCACTGTTTCACCAGATCCTCATTTGACACCATTATGGTACTGATTATAAATGCAGTATATAATTTACTTATTGTATGATGTATGAAAAGAGCACTACAATTGTTACATAGAAAATGCACATCTAAAACAGTTTGGCAAGTAAATTCAGTCTTAGTTGTGTAAAGACTGAATTTGAAATAACTGAATAACAGTTGTCCAAACGTGTATAATGTGCAACATCCAGACAGCTACCTTGAAGGTTAAGGTAACACTTAGGGTTAAAGTTGCAATCAGGTGTTATTCTCCACATGCATGGCAGAACTCCATCCACTTGTTTTTGTTTACTTTTTGTTGGAAAAAACTACAACTACACATTTTAGTAAGTCTACTGTAATGGTGATTTTTTTAAATAAAAATTTTCATCAGAATAGAAGAAAGCCATGCTTCTGAGACAGAATATTAAGGACGTATTGGCCTCTGTGTACATTAATGTGTATCATAAAGCACATGAATAAGAAAGTTACTTGAATAATTAAATTTAAATTAAGGTTTTAAGATAATAGCAATAATTAAACACTAAAATGTATAATATTACTAAAAAAGGCATTCAGTTTTCACATAGAAAATGCACACCTCAAAAAATTTAATCAGTAGATCAAGTTGTGTCAAAGATCATTTTAATGATAAAGGTCATACTTAGGGTTCAAAATGTGATAAAGGGTTATATACTGGTATTTCATGTATCACTCTGTCCACTTGTTTTTATTTTTGTTAAAAAAACTTTAACTACACATTTAAGTCTTTTCAAGATAAATACCCAGCAGGCTTTCAAGTTCAAAGTCAAGTAGTAAGTGGCCAATGCCTGGTTGAGGTTATAGAGGTTAAGGTGTCATAAACTCTAGGTTTTATGGAGCCATAGCAGGCTTTATATGATTGAGTTTCTTAAAATTGCATTTTAAGGATTGTTTAGGCAACTCATTTTAACAACTTTTCATAAGGTTCATTTTAGGGACTGTTCTGACCTATTTTTTTTAAATAAAAACTTTTTGTTGGTTATAAGGTTCTTATTAAGAGCAAGTCACATTTTACAAAAGATCCTGTATAGAAGAAAGTCAATTTAAAGAACATGTTTATGCCCATCATTTTCAACATAAACATACTACGTAACCAGTAATGGCTTTTGTGTACATGAGCCTTAGTTGGCCTTTGGTTTCTCATCATTGAAAATTATTCATCTTCAACTTTGTTAAGCAACAAAATTTGAATATGTTAACATTTTATGTATGCCTTTTTGTACAAATAATAGAAAATCTGAAACTAGCAAGCTTTTTGGGTTAGGCACAAGTTAAGTGCCTTAGAGAAAGATAGCTAGTGGTTAGCATCTTATAAAACTGTGTGCACAAAAATAATGTGATTGTTTTTAGGTCAGTCAGTGTACAAATGTTTTGATCTTTTGTAAATTTTTGTAAAAAATGTAGAGATATTTGTAGGTCTGTAATCTCGAACCTTGCTTTTGCTATTTTTTTATGTCATCCCCTGAATACTCCATCTGAATGTGCTTTATGGTTAGTCTGTCTTCAAGTTGGCTATGCCAAGCAGGCTTCCTAGGTTAGGCACAAATTTAATATCTTGGTAACAGGTTTTAAACTGAGATATACCCAGTAGGCTGTCCAGTATAGTCATTTTCCAGTATCTTAGTGCTTTGAAGAGAGAAAGCAAGTGGTTGAGATTATATATTATAATAGTCAAATGGCAAAATAATTTAATTTGTTTCAGGAACTAAAGCATTTATGCCATTTGAATACTCTTGTTAGGACAATTTTAGGCAAATCATTTTTCACAAAAGCTTCACGTTAACCAGTAGGATCATTTAGAGGACTGTTTTGGCCAATCATTTTTCACAAAAATTTCTGTTGAGACAAAACTCTGGTTAAGATAACTTTCCTTTAAGGACTATTTTGGCCAATCATTTTTCACAAAAATTTCTGTTGAGACATAACCCAGGTTAAGATAACTTTCCTTTAAGGACTATTTTGGCCATCATTTTTCACAAAAAATTCTGTTAAGCTGCGAGTTTGTTTCATTATAAGGACTGACCTAAAAACTGATTAACAAAGTGTTTTCATAAAAAAAGGATTTAATATATGCTTGAAATTAGTTATTCCTTCTAAAAAATGTTTAAAAGTAGGCATTTTATGTAAGTGTACTCAGAACAGTTCAGTTTACTTCAATATCAGTTTCAATTTTATGCATTTCATTTGTACAATGTAGTCAGAAACTAGGTCTTAACACTAATTTGTGACTAAATGGGTTTCCTGCTTAATGTTTGTTAAATAATTTTTACATGCTCAACACAAATGGTAAAGCCTTTACATCCCCTTAATTTGACTGTGAAGAGTGTTCATGCAAGTTATTTTGGACATAAACTTCTCATAGGGTATAAGGTTCATTTTAAGGGACTGTTCTGACTCATTGTTTATGACAAAGACTTCTTGTAGTTTAGAAAGTTCATAATAAGGCCAAGTCATTCCTGTAAGGAATATAATTCATTTTAATGACACTATATTCCAATCATTCTCAACAAAATCATACTATGTAACCAGTAATGGCTTTTGTGTACTTGAGCCTTAGTTGGCCTTTGGTTTCGCATCATTGAAAATTATTCATCTTCAACTTTGTTAAGCAACAAAATTTGAATATGTTAACATTTCATCTATTCCTTTTTGTAAAAGTATTAGAAAATCTGAAACTAGCAAGCTTTTTGGGTTAGGCACAAGTTAAGTGCCTTAGAGAAAGATAGCTAGTGGTTAGCATCTTATAAAACCGTGTGCACAAAAATAATGTGATTGTTTTTAGGTCAGTCAGTGTACAAATGTTTTGATCTTTTGTAAATTTTTGTAAAAAATGTAGAGATATTTGTAGGTCTGTAATCTCGATCCTTGCTTTTGCTATTTTTTTTGTCATCCCCTGAATACTCCATCTGAATGTGCTTTATGGTAAGTCTGTCTTCAAGTTGGCTATGCCAAGCAGGCTTCCTAGGTTAGGCACAAATTTAATATCTTGGTAACAGGTTTTAAACTGAGATATACCCAGTAGGCTGTCCAGTATAGTCATTTTCCAGTATCTTAGTGCTTTGAAGAGAGAAAGCAAGTGGTTGAGATTATATATTATAATAGTCAAATGGCAAGATAATTTAATTGTTTCAGGAACTAAAGAATTTATGCCATTTGAATACTCTTGTTAGGACAATTTTAGGCAAATCATTTTTCACAAAAGCTTCACCTTAACCAGTAGGATCATTTAGAGGACTGTTTTGGCCAATCATTTTTGACAAAAATTTCTGTTGAGACAAAACCCAGGTTAAGATATTTTTCCTTTAAGGACTATTTTGGCCAATCATTTTTCACAAAAAATTCTGTTAAGCTGCAAGTTTGTTTCATTATAAGGACTGACCTAAAAACTGATTAACAACGTGTTTTCATAAAAAAAGGATTCAATATATGCTTGAAAATAGTTATTCCTTCTAAAAAGATGTTTAAAAGTAGGCATTTTATGTAAGTGTACTTAGAACGGTTCAGTTTATTTCAATAACAGTTCATAATTTTATGTATTTCATTTGTACAATGTAGTCAGAAACTAGGTCTTAACACTAATTTGTGACTAAATGGGTTTCCTGATTAATGTTTGTTAAATATTTTTACAAGCTCAACACAAATGGTAAAGCCTTTACATCCCCTTAATTTCAATGTAAAGAGTGTTCATGCAAGTTATTTTGGACATAAACTTCTCATAGGGTATAAGGTTCATTTTAAGGGACTGTTCTGACTCATTGTTTATGACAAAGACTTCTTGTAGTTTAGAAAGTTCATAAAAAGGTCAAGTCATTCCTGTAAGGAATATAATTCATTTTAATGACTCTATATTCCTTTTATTCTCAACAAAATCATACTATGTAACAAGTAATGGCTTTTGTGTACATGAGCCTTAGTTGGCCTTTGGTTTCGCATCATTGAAAGTTATTAATCTTCAACTTTATTAAGCAACAAAATTTGAATATGTTAAAATTTCATCTATGCCTTTTTGTAGGTGTATTAAAAATCTGAAACTAGCAAGCTTTTTGGGTTAGGCACAAGTTAAGTGCCTTAGAGAAAGATAGCTAGTGGTTAGCATCTTATAAAACTGTGTGCACAAAAATAATGTGATTGTTTTTAGGTCAGTCAGTGTACAAATGTTTTGATCTTTTGTAAATTTTTGTAAAAAATGTAGAGATATTTGTAGGTCTGTAATCTCGATCATTGCTTTTGCTATTTTTTTTTGTCATCCTCTGAATACTCCATCTGAATGTGCTTTATGGTAAGTCTGTCTTCAAGTTGGCTATGCCAAGCAGGCTTCCTAGGTTAGGCACAAATTTAATATCTTGGTAACAGGTTTTAAACTGAGATATACCCAGTAGGCTGTCCAGTATAGTCATTTTCCAGTATCTTAGTGCTTTGAAGAGAGAAAGCAAGTGGTTGAGATTATATATTATAATAGTCAAATGGCAAGATAATTTAATTGTTTCAGGAACTAAAGCATTTATGCCATTTGAATACTCTTGTTAGGACAATTTTAGGCAAATCATTTTTCACAAAAGCTTCACCTTAACCAGTAGGATCATTTAGAGGACTGTTTTGGCCAATCATTTTTGACAAAAATTTCTGTTGAGACAAAACTCTGGTTTAGATAACTTTCCTTTAAGGACTATTTTGGCCAATCATTTTTCACAAAAATTTCTGTTGAGACATAACCCAGGTTAAGATAACTTTCCTTTAAGGACTATTTTGGCCATCATTTTTCACAAAAAATTCTGTTAAGCTGCAAGTTTGTTTCATTATAAGGACTGACCTAAAACTGATTAACAAAGTGTTTTCATAAAAAAAAAGGATTTAATATATGCTTGAAATTAGTTATTCCTTCTAAAAAAATGTTTAAAAGTAGGCATTTTATGTAAGTGTACTCAGAACAGTTCAGTTTACTTCAATATCAGTTTCAATTTTATGTATTTCATTTGTACAATGTAGTCAGAAACTAGGTCTTAACACTAATTTGTGACTAAATGGGTTTCCTGCTTAATGTTTGTTAAATAATTTTTACATGCTCAACACAAATGGTAAAGCCTTTACATCCCCTTAATTTGACTGTAAAGAGTGTTCATGCAAGTTATTTTGGACATAAACTTCTCATAGGGTATAAGGTTCATTTTAAGGGACTGTTCTGACTCATTGTTTATGACAAAGACTTCTTGTAGTTTAGAAAGTTCATAATAAGGCCAAGTCATTCCTGTAAGGAATATAATTCATTTTAATGACACTATATTCCAATCATTCTCAACAAAATCATACTATGTAACCAGTAATGGCTTTTGTGTACATGAGCCTTAGTTGGCCTTTGGTTTCGCATCATTGAAAATAATCATCTTCAACTTTGTTAAGCAACAAAATTTGAATATGTTAAAATTTCATCTATGCCTTTTTGTAAAAGTATTAGAAAATCTGAAACTAGCAAGCTTTTTGGGTTAGGCACAAGTTAAGTGCCTTAGAGAAAGATAGCTAGTGGTTAGCATCTTAAAAAACTGTGTGCACAAAAATAATGTGATTGGTTTTAGGTCAGTCAGTGTACAAATGTTTTGATCTTTTGTAAATATTTGTAAAAAATGTAGAGATATTTGTAGGTCTGTAATCTCGATCCTTGCTTTTGCTATTTTTTTTTGTCATCCCCTGAATACTCCATCTGAATGTGCTTTATGGTAAGTCTGTCTTCAAGTTGGCTATGCCAAGCAGGCTTCCTAGGTTAGGCACAAATTTAATATCTTGGTAACAGGTTTTAAACTGAGATATACCCAGTAGGCTGTCCAGTATAGTCATTTTCCAGTATCTTAGTGCTTTGAAGAGAGAAAGCAAGTGGTTGAGATTATATATTATAATAGTCAAATGGCAAAATAATTTAATTTGTTTCAGGAACTAAAGCATTTATGCCATTTGAATACTCTTGTTAGGACAATTTTAGGCAAATCATTTTTCACAAAAGCTTCACGTTAACCAGTAGGATCATTTAGAGGACTGTTTTGGCCAATCATTTTTGACAAAAATTTCTGTTGAGACAAAACTCTGGTTAAGATAACTTTCCTTTAAGGACTATTTTGGCCAATCATTTTTCACAAAAATTTCTGTTGAGACATAACCCAGGTTAAGATAACTTTCCTTTAAGGACTATTTTGGCCAATCATTTTTCACAAAAATTTCTGTTGAGACATAACCCAGGTTAAGATAACTTTCCTTTAAGGACTATTTTGACCATCATTTTTCACAAAAAATTCTGTTAAGCTGCGAGTTTGTTTCATTATAAGGACTGACCTAAAAACTGATTAACAAAGTGTTTTCATAAAAAAAGGATTTAATATATGCTTTAAAATAGTTATTCCTTCTAAAAAGATGTTTAAAAGTAGGCATTTTATGTAAGTGTACTTAGAACGGTTCAGTTTACTTCAATAACAGTTCATAATTTTATGTATTTCATTTGTACAATGTAGTCAGTAACTAGGTCTTAACACTAATTTGTGACTAAATGGGTTTCCTGCTTAATGTTTGTTAAATATTTTTACATGCTCAACACAAATGGTAAAGCCTTTACATCCCCTTAATTTCAATGTAAAGAGTGTTCATGCAAGTTATTTTGGACATAAACTTCTCATAGGGTATAAGGTTCATTTTAAGGGACTGTTCTGACTCATTGTTTATGACAAAGACTTCTTGTAGTTTAGAAAGTTCATAATAAGGCCAAGTCATTCCTGTAAGGAATATAATTCATTTTAATAACACTATATTCCAATCATCCTCAACAAAATCATAGTTTTTTTACTATGTAACAAGTAATGGCTTTTGTGTACATGAGCCTTAGTTGGCCTTTGGTTTCGCATCATTGAAAGTTATTCATCTTCAACTTTGTTAAGCAACAAAATTTGAATATGTTAACATTTCATCTATTCCTTTTTGTAAAAGTATTAGAAAATCTGAAACTAGCAAGCTTTTTGGGTTAGGCACAAGTTAAGTGCCTTAGAGAAAGATAGCTAGTGGTAAGCATCTTATAAAACTGTGTGCACAAAAATAATGTGATTGTTTTTAGGTCAGTCAGTGTACAAATGTTTTGATCTTCTGTATTTTTTTTGTAAAAAATGTAGAGATATTTGTAGGTCTGTAATCTCGATCCTTGCTTTTGCTATTTTTTTTTTTTATGTCATCCCCTGAATACTCCATCTGAATGTGCTTTATGGTCAGTCTGTCTTCAAGTTGGCTATGCCAAGCAGGCTTCCTAGGTTAGGCACAAATTTAATATCTTGGTAACAGGTTTTAAACTGAGATATACCCAGTAGGCTGTCCAGTATAGTCATTTTCCAGTATCTTAGTGCTTTGAAGAGAGAAAGCAAGTGGTTGAGATTATATATTATAATAGTCAAATGGCAAAATAATTTAATTTGTTTCAGGAATTAAAGCATTTATGCCATTTGAATACTCTTGTTAGGACAATTTTAGGCAAATCATTTTTCACAAAAGCTTCACGTTAACCAGTAGGATCATTTAGAGGACTGTTTTGGCCAATCATTTTTGACAAAAATTTCTGTTGAGACAAAACTCTGGTTAAGATAACTTTCCTTTAAGGACTATTTTGGCCAATCATTTTTCACAAAAATTTCTGTTGAGACATAACCCAGGTTAAGATAACTTTCCTTTAAGGACTATTTTGGCCAATCATTTTTCACAAAAATTTCTGTTGAGACATAACCCAGGTTAAGATAACTTTCCTTTAAGGACTATTTTGGCCATCATTTTTCACAAAAAATTCTGTTAAGCTGCGAGTTTGTTTCATTATAAGGACTGACCTAAAAACTGATTAACAAAGTGTTTTCATAAAAAAAGGATTTAATATATGCTTTAAAATAGTTATTCCTTCTAAAAAGATGTTTAAAAGTAGGCATTTTATGTAAGTGTACTTAGAACGGTTCAGTTTACTTCAATAACAGTTCATAATTTTATGTATTTCATTTGTACAATGTAGTCAGTAACTATAGGTCCTAACACTAATTTGTGACTGAATGGGTTTCCTGCTTAATGTTTGTTAAATATTTTTACATGCTCAACACAAATGGTAAAGCCTTTACATCCCCTTAATTTCAATGTAAAGAGTGTTCATGCAAGTTATTTCGGACAAAAACTTCTCATAGGGTATAAGGTTCATTTTAAGGGACTGTTCTGACTCATTGTTTATGACAAAGACTTCTTGTAGTTTAGAAAGTTCATAATAAGGCCAAGTCATTCCTGTAAGGAATATAATTCATTTTAATGACACTATATTCCAATCATCCTCAACAAAATCATAGTTTTTTTAGTATGTAACAAGTAATGGCTTTTGTGTACATGAGCCTTAGTTGGCCTTTGGTTTCGCATCATTGAAAGTTATTCATCTTCAACTTTGTTAAGCAACAAAATTTGAATATGTGAACATTTCATCTATTCCTTTTTGTAAAAGTATTAGAAAATCTGAAACTAGCAAGCTTTTTGGGTTAGGCACAAGTTAAGTGCCTTAGAGAAAGATAGCTAGTGGTTAGCATCTTATAAAACTGTGTGCACAAAAATAATGTGATTGTTTTTAGGTCAGTCAGTGTACAAATGTTTTGATCTTCTGTATTTTTTTTGTAAAAAATGTAGAGATATTTGTAGGTCTGTAATCTCGATCCTTGCTTTTGCTATTTTTTTTTTTTATGTCATCCCCTGAATACTCCATCTGAATGTGCTTTATGGTAAGTCTGTCTTCAAGTTGGCTATGCCAAGCAGGCTTCCTAGGCACAAATTTAATATCTTGGTAACAGGTTTTAAACTGAGATATACCCAGTAGGCTGTCCAGTATAGTCATTTTCCAGTATCTTAGTGCTTTGAAGAGAGAAAGCAAGTGGTTGAGATTATATATTATAATAGTCAAATGGCAAGATAATTTAATTGTTTCAGGAACTAAAGCATTTATGCCATTTGAATACTCTTGTTAGGACAATTTTAGGCAAATCATTTTTCACAAAAGCTTCACCTTAACCAGTAGGATCATTTAGAGGACTGTTTTGGCCAATCATTTTTCACAAAAATTTCTGTTGAGACAAAACTCTGGTTAAGATAACTTTCCTTTAAGGACTATTTTGGCCAATCATTTTTCACAAAAATTTCTGTTGAGACATAACCCAGGTTAAGATAACTTTCCTTTAAGGACTATTTTGGCCATCATTTTTGACAAAAAATTCTGTTAAGCTGCAAGTTTGTTTCATTATAAGGACTGACCTAAAAACTGATTAACAAAGTGTTTTCATAAAAAAAAGGATTTAATATATGCTTGAAATTAGTTATTCCTTCTAAAAAAATGTTTAAAAGTAGGCATTTTATGTAAGTGTACTCAGAACAGTTCAGTTTACTTCAATATCAGTTTCAATTTTATGCATTTCATTTGTACAATGTAGTCAGAAACTAGGTCTTAACACTAATTTGTGACTAAATGGGTTTCCTGCTTAATGTTTGTTAAATAATTTTTACATGCTCAACACAAATGGTAAAGCCTTTACATCCCCTTAATTTGACTGTAAAGAGTGTTCATGCAACTTATTTTGGACATAAACTTCTCATAGGGTATAAGGTTCATTTTAAGGGACTGTTCTGACTCATTGTTTATGACAAAGACTTCTTGTAGTTTAGAAAGTTCATAATAAGGCCAAGTCATTCCTGTAAGGAATATAATTCATTTTAATGACACTATATTCCAATCATTCTCAACAAAATCATACTATGTAACCAGTAATGGCTTTTGTGTACATGAGCCTTAGTTGGCCTTTGGTTTCGCATCATTGAAAATAATCATCTTCAACTTTGTTAAGCAACAAAATTTGAATATGTTAAAATTTCATCTATGCCTTTTTGTAAAAGTATTAGAAAATCTGAAACTAGCAAGCTTTTTGGGTTAGGCACAAGTTAAGTGCCTTAGAGAAAGATAGCTAGTGGTTAGCATCTTAAAAAACTGTGTGCACAAAAATAATGTGATTGGTTTTAGGTCAGTCAGTGTACAAATGTTTTGATCTTTTGTAAATTTTTGTAAAAAATGTAGAGATATTTGTAGGTCTGTAATCTCGATCCTTGCTTTTGCTATTTTTTTTTGTCATCCCCTGAATACTCCATCTGAATGTGCTTTATGGTAAGTCTGTCTTCAAGTTGGCTATGCCAAGCAGGCTTCCTAGGTTAGGCACAAATTTAATATCTTGGTAACAGGTTTTAAACTGAGATATACCCAGTAGGCTGTCCAGTATAGTCATTTTCCAGTATCTTAGTGCTTTGAAGAGAGAAAGCAAGTGGTTGAGATTATATATTATAATAGTCAAATGGCAAAATAATTTAATTTGTTTCAGGAACTAAAGCATTTATGCCATTTGAATACTCTTGTTAGGACAATTTTAGGCAAATCATTTTTCACAAAAGCTTCACGTTAACCAGTAGGATCATTTAGAGGACTGTTTTGGCCAATCATTTTTGACAAAAATTTCTGTTGAGACAAAACTCTGGTTAAGATAACTTTCCTTTAAGGACTATTTTGGCCAATCATTTTTCACAAAAATTTCTGTTGAGACATAACCCAGGTTAAGATAACTTTCCTTTAAGGACTATTTTGGCCATCATTTTTCACAAAAAATTCTGTTAAGCTGCGAGTTTGTTTCATTATAAGGACTGACCTAAAAACTGATTAACAAAGTGTTTTCATAAAAAAAGGATTTAATATATGCTTTAAAATAGTTATTCCTTCTAAAAAGATGTTTAAAAGTAGGCATTTTATGTAAGTGTACTTAGAACGGTTCAGTTTACTTCAATATCAATTCATAATTTTATGTATTTCATTTGTACAATGTAGTCAGAAACTAGGTCTTAACACTAATTTGTGACTGAATGGGTTTCCTGCTTAATGTTTGTTAAATAATTTTTACATGCTCAACACAAATGGTAAAGCCTTTACATCCCCTTAATTTCAATGTAAAGAGTGTTCATGCAACTTATTTTGGACATAAACTTTTCATAGGGTATAAGGTTCATTTTAAGGGACTGTTCTGACTCATTGTTTATGACAAAGACTTCTTGTAGTTTAGAAAGTTCATAATAAGGCCAAGTCATTCCTGTAAGGAATATAATTCATTTTAATGACACTATATTCCAATCATTCTCAACAAAATCATACTATGTAACCAGTAATGGCTTTTGTGTACATGAGCCTTAGTTGGCCTTTGGTTTCGCATCATTGAAAATTATTCAACTTTGTTAAGCAACAAAATTTGAATATGTTAACATTTCATCTATGCCTTTTTGTAAAAGTATTAGAAAATCTGAAACTAGCAAGCTTTTTGGGTTAGGCACAAGTTAAGTGCCTTAGAGAAAGATAGCTAGTGGTTAGCATCTTATAAAACTGTGTGCACAGAAGTAATGTGATTGTTTTTAGGTCAGTCAGTGTACAAATGTTTTGATCTTTTGTAAATTTTTGTAAAAAATGAAGAGATATTTGTAGGTCTGTAATCTCGATCCTTGCTTTTGCTAATTTTTTTGTCATCCCCTGAATACTCCATCTTAATGTGCTTTATGGTAAGTCTGTCTTCAAGTTGGCTATGCAAAGCAGGCTTCCTAGGTTAGGCACAAATTTAATATCTTGGTAACAGGTTTTAAACTGAGTATACCCAATAGGCTTTTCCAGTATCTTAGTGCTTTGAAGAGAGAAAGCAAGTGGTTGAGATTATATATTATAATAGTCAAATGGCAAAATAATTTAATTTGTTTCAGGAACTAAAGCATTTATGCCATTTGAATACTCTTGTTAGGACAATTTTAGGCAAATCATTTTTCACAAAAGCTTCACGTTAACCAGTAGGATCATTTAGAGGACTGTTTTGGCCAATCATTTTTGACAAAAATTTCTGTTGAGACAAAACCCTGGTTAAGATACCTTTCCTTTAAGGACTATTTTGGCCAATCATTTTTCACAAAAAAATTCTGTTAAGCTGCAAGTTTGTTTCATTGTAAGGACTGACCTAACAACTGATTGGAGCAATCATTTGAACAAAGTGTTTTGTTAAAGAAAGGATTTAATATATGCTTGAAAGTAGTTATTCCTTCTAAAAAGATGTTCAAAAGTAGGCATTTTATGTAAGTGTACTCAGAACAGTTCAGTTTACTTCAATATCAGTTCATAATTTTATGTATTTCATTTGTACAATGTAGTCAGTAAGTATGTCTTAACACTGGATGATTTTTCTGCATTTATTTTATTAAATATTTTTGGTATTGTTAATAAATATATAACCAAATATATTCATAAAACCTTGAATTTGTAACACTTTTACCTCTTTTACTTTAACCATATCCTTGCAAGGCATTGGCTACTGGCTACTTGACTTTGACTGAACTTGAAAACCTGCTGGGTATGCCCAAGCTTACAAAAAAAGTGTGTGAGTATAAGGTCAAGAGACAAAAGGGATTTACATACAGTGTTGCATTTTGATACATATTAATGGCAAAAATTGGTGTTAAAATGCTCTTAACCAATAATGTTTTTCTCGGAAACACAGATTCCTTCTGTTCTGAGTAGATTTTTTACAATTTCTTTCTGCCTAAACAGTCTTAGTTATTAAAGTGCAGAATCAAGCCAGCAAGTACAAGTAGCAATTCTTGCCTTAGTCAAAATCAAGGATCAGTAGTTTTGTCTGTTGCAGCGTCTCGTGTAGTAAGTTCATTTAAGATACTGTTTTAAGAGCTGTTGCCAATATTGTTTGAACAACTTATATCTAAATTGTCACAAGTTTAAAGGTCATATTCAAGGAACTCAAAAATAAAACTGTTAGGTTACTGCCTTTGAGTATCAGTTACCCTAAATGTTTAGTGACACAATAGTAGAGCATTCACCTCAAGATTGGAGGGTCCTGGGTTTGATCCACGCCCATGCTGGTAGTGTCCTTGAGCAAGGCACAGATATTTCCTATTTCTTAACTCTCTTCAATGCTGATTCCATTATGAGTGAACTAAGAATTATATGTACTACTCCTATCACTCTTCCTGGCTTTTTACTTTTGTAGAATAGACTAAACTAAATGTTGTACTGGGACAGCGATTATTTCATACTAATTTGACTATGCATGTTTTGTTAAGACATTAAGATTCGGAAATCTGTATTTAAAAGTGAAGTGCAACACTCACAAAAAACCAGACCCACTCACAGATGAATTAATCATCCAACTATGAGAAATCGCTGGGGACGAATAACACACTTTGGCTTTGGTATCAACTAAACGAAGGCACTGCTTTCAGAAGTGCAACAAGCAAAAACCATCGCAAGTCATCGCACCCCGTCTTCAGTCGCGGGGGAGAGTGTTGGCGTGTCATGAGAGCTACGTCTCGCTCATCCACTGTAGACTTCAGCCTCTCCTATGGCGTCACCTCAAGCAAAGACCATCGCAAGTCATCGCACCCCGTGCTTAGTCGCGGGGGAGCATGTTGGCATGTCGCGTGAGCTATGTCTCCCTCGTCCGCCACGGACTTCAGCCACTACTATGGTATCACCTCAAGCAAAAACCATCGCAGTTCATCGCACCCCGTGCTCATTCGCGGGGGAGTGTGTTGGCGTGTCGCGCGAGCTACATCTCCCTCGTCTGCCATGGACTTCAGCCACTCCTATGGTATCACCTCAAGCAAAGACTTGCAAGTCATTGCACCCCGTGCTCTGTCGCGGGGGAGCGTGTTGGTGGTCGAGTGAGCTATGTCTCTCTCATCCGCCATGGACTTCAAGACCATCGCAAGTCATTGCACCCCGTGCTCAGTCGCGGGGGAGCATGACTTGTAAGCATGTCATGGGAGCTATGTCTCCCTCGTCTGCCGTACACTTCCAAAAAAACATGCACAACATTCCTTTGAGAAAGTAAGCTATTAAAACAATGAACAATTTTAGTTTCCAGACCGAAATCACATATTTTCGCCTTTAACATGCGAATGAAATATTGTAGAAATATTAATTTTTTCCAGAATAAAGCTAGGTTCTTTGTTGATATCCTACTGTTTTCAATGGTATACTTTTGTCCGTAACTTGCATTAGAAAGAGGCCTAAAAGGGGGCACTTAATTTCATTAGTATCCCAGTCTGTCCTAGTAGTTTTCCGGACCTTTTCTGTATGCGTACCATTCCACATAACAGTGCTATCTAATTCCAGTATTACAAATTTAAATTGAATTACAGCATTAATTAAACAATAAATTTCAGTACAACTTATCCAGATAAATTGTAACAGAAGACATTCTGTGAAAAGTAAAGTAAGAAAAGGTATCACTTAATTATCTTTATTCTGATCAATGTGTCTTAATGTACATCCAACAAATAGAGGAACAAAATGATTAAAGTTCACTAGAATCCCCTAAAACACTCAATATTAGCGCTAGTTTAATAATATTTAGAAGTTGACCAGTGGACTTAAAAGTGGGTTGTTCTAGACTGGGTCATTCTGGTAGTGGGACGTTCTAGTACTAGACCAGTGTCCTCAGTCTTTAGTAGACTGTTATCTCTCTCTGCAGAACAGTTCACACTTTCAATGTAACACTACACAGACAACTGTTACAGCAGTATTGAAATTCAAAATAAGAAGTAATGTGCCAAGTGTGAGTTGACATTGTGTGAGCCTTTAAGGAGATTGCTGTCGTTGAAATTTTAATCCACGCTGATAACGCATGTTGGCGGAGACCCGGACCAGAGTTAAATGCAAAAACAATATTTTAGCAAACGGTACGCAAATTACCCAATCATACCTGGTCGCCTTCCGGTCGGCAGAATTTTTCCCGGCCACAATAAATTTGCCACAAAAATTTATCCCCCAAAAATTCTGAACATTGCGAAGCTTTACTATCGAGATCCGCCAAAATGCGGTATGATTTAGGACAGTTAACTATAATTGTTTTCCTGCGACACGTGTTTGATAATTGTTTCTTTGATGTGATAAGTAAAATTCTATACGACATGGTTTAAATGAACCGGTCGTGGCGATAAAAGGCAGATTCTTTGTCAATTTCTGTTGAGATTATGTCCGCTTGACAAATTGGATGGACTTGGTGAAATTACTACCGTTTTACCATTCAGTAAGGACAAGACAATTCAGTTGAACAATTGAAAATGCTTGATTAAGTGCGTATATAAACTCTGTAACAATTTGAAGACCACCTGCCAAGTTTCATTATGATTTCTGACGGGTACCCTTGTACCGCCAAATCTGTTGCCCTACCAATTCTGAAACTGTGAGACCGGAAATATCCGGATTTATAGTGGGTTTTACTGATCACCGCAGAAAGCACGTGCGCAAATTGAGACCTTGTTACAACAGATTCATCTTTATGACAAAAGAAAGTTGTGTGATGGTTTGGCTGCCTTTCAAAAATGTCTAAAAGTCCTTTAACTGGGCATAAACCATCGCCTTGTCTTGGTAATTTAATAAAAACAGGTGTTCCCTTCTGATTTGTTTTATAGCGACGGAGACATATAAGAACGTACTGTATCCTATGAAAATAATTTATTCCCACCAAATATGTTGTTATTGACCTCGGGGACAGACCTTTTTCAAAGCAAAAGGATAAAAATCAAACAATATGCGCTACTGAAATCGGCCAGGTATTTGCCAAATTATGGTCATATTATAGGTAAGTGCTGTATTCGGTGCTATTGATGCACAAAGGAGCTGTCTTGTTCTACATTGAATATGTTCCATAGAAACGAAGGTACTAGACTGGGTTCGAGATCGGCTTCTGGTGCGAGCTCTCTGAATCTCGTCAGCTGTGAACGAGATAAGCAATTGCAGATAACATTCTGACAGCCTGGAACATGAGCCGCTTTCAGCCAAATATTTAATTTTAAGCAACGTAGCGTTATCATTCTTACAAGACACATAACTTGGTCCAATTTGGATGACAATTTATTTAATATGTGAACGACTGCAATATTATTGCAATTGAATTTGATTTTTTTGTTTTTTAAATGTTGACCCCAAACAAACAGTGCCATCATGATGGGAAATAGCTCTAAAGAAGTAATGTCTGACGTAATACCTATTCTGTGCCAATCAGCAGGCCATTTCGCGTGACACCAATGGCTGAAAAAATAAATTCCGAACCCTAAATTTTCACTACCTGCGCTGTCCATAAAAAGCTGTAGGTCTGCGTTTGACACCCAATACTTGTCGTGAAATAATGATAAACCATTATAATTCTGCAAAAAGGCTAACCACGTGTTTAACTCTAGCCTAATTCCTTTTTAGCTCGTCTGATTTGTGGAAAAAATGACGAGCTATTGTCGTCACTTGATTTTCGTCGGAGGCATCGTCGTCGTTGTCGTCGGCGTTGGTTAAGTTTTGCGTTTAGGTCACTTACATGGAAACTATCAAAGCTATCACTTTGAAACTTGGGGAACTTGTTCATCTAATACCCTTCTTCACATTGTACCCTAAAGATGCTGAGTCTCACCTGTTTTTTTGGGGGTAAAAATCATGAATTTTGATGGATTTTGGTTGATTTTGAGAATTGGACATAGCTTCTTCAATTTTTGTTAGATTGATTTCAATTTTTTTCACAGACAATAAATGGTTGATGCACTTCAATAGATCAAACAGGTTTTTGAGTCACATATTTGGAAGGGGACGGGGAGGGTGGGGGATATTTTAGTATTTTTGGACGTTGTAATTTTTAGTTCATCTGATTTGTGCTTGGGTCCCTTACATGCAGACTATCAAAGCTATCACTTTTAAACTTTGCAATACCTGTTCACTATCAAATGTACAATAGTATAATTGAAGAATTTTACAAGTTACATAACCCTTTAAAGTATTTGGCTGGATTATTGCCCCTTCTAAACTTAGAAAGTTTCACACACACAATATTTGTAACAGTCAACATAATACAACCAAACTTAGTGTATAAGAAATATTTATGAATATCTTTAATAGAGTTGTATTTTAGGGCTCCAGGGGTCAAGGTCACTGTTACTAAAAATAGGAGAACTGTATTATATTCAATATCTTTAGTAACAGTTGACATAATGTAGCCAACTTTTGTTTATGGTAAATATTTAAGAAGATATATAGGGCTGGGATTTGGGGCTCCTGGGGTCATTGTCAAGGTCACTAACTAAAAATAGAAAAAAACAGTAATATATAATATATAATGTAACTTTAAATTATTAAATGTGTAATACATATGAATAAAGACTTTAATTAATTGGGATTATGTTTGGGGCTCATGGGGTTAAATTCCAGGTTTTTTTCTAAAAATAGAAAAATGGGGGGGAAAAACAACATCTTTAGTTGCAGTTGAATTATTGTGACCAAACTTAGTGTTTAGTTATAATCATGAAAACCTTTTGTGGGATTGTGTTCTTGGGCCAAGGTCAAGGACACTGTTACTTAAAAAATGGTGATAAATAAACTTAGAAGGATGAAATCAGACGAGCATCAGGTATCCGCAGGCGGTGCTCTTGTTTCAATCTAAGGTGATGGAAAGGCTTCGTTAAACCACAAATTGAATCTATCAAACGACGAGAAAATGGCCTACCCATGGGTATAGCCTGACAGCAAAAATTCAGTTAACCAATGAGGGATTGCATCTTTTTTAAAGTAGTTTTCTTATGGGCTAGCTAGCATTTCCCTTATTTTTGTTACGACTTGTTGAATTTTAGACTGGTATTCTGACAGTCATGTGGATCGAATCAAGCTCTAAGCCTAAATATATCGGCACTTCAGTCGGACCTTCTGTTTTCTCGTCTGCTAAAGGGACACCTAATACTGACATGGTTTTGCTGAAAGTATTCAACGCACGTGTACACGATGCTATTGTTTTGTCTGCCCCCAAAAAATCATCCAGAAAATGAATCAATCTGCCCGATCTCAATTTTCTTTTAACAATTAAAAAAATCTAGATAATCTTTCAAAAGTGATGCAGCTTATCGAAGCACCGAACGGTAGAGCCTTGTCAAAATAGTATTTTCCATTAAAACAGAAACCAAGTAATTCATAATCCGTCGGTGTTATCGGTATTAATCTATTATGCGTTGCAAATATCAGTTTTGAACATTTTACAGTAACTGTTGTGACCTAGATCTTGGACTAAACTTACTGCTTCATCGAAACTTGTGTATTGGACAGAACACAGTGCTAGGTCAATAAAATCATTCACGGACATGCCCAGAGGGTGTGACAAGTGGTGAATAATTCTATATTCGCCAGGTGTTTTCTTTGGGACAAGGCCGATTGGTGAAATAATTAAATTGGGTAAAGGTGGCTGTGAAAATGGGCCAGCTACCCTACCCGCTTCAACTTCTTTGTTTATTTTCGATTGAATCAAATCTGGATTTAATTCGGTGGATTTTGAATCTCTGGGTGCCTGCGGCCCGGTGTACTGGACTGGGAAGCCGTGCAAAAAAACATTTAAAAGAAATTCAGCTTCCTGTTCATCATAAAATTGTAAGTAACCCTTCAACGCTGAAATTTTAACAGGAGATTTTGCAAAATTCCTAATATCCAAGTTACTGGGTTCGTCTGTCTGCGAGACTTTCTTAGAATTAAAATTTTCTTGGGGGCCTATAGGTGCCCCGTCGATTGGACGGTCTGCCACGAAAAATAGGTTTTGGAGTAGGTTGAGCATTTCCAAGTACACTGGAGCTAACACACTTAAACGCAAGATGCGGACCCTGACATTTTGGACACGTGTGCCCGAACCTGCAACTAGGCCATGCGCATGCACTAGTATTAAAATCTTTGCACGTGTACCTGTAGGGATATGAAGCAGTTCTTAGAACAGGCCTTAATTGCATACAACCATAGGTCGTTGTTAATCTGTGACCACGAAGCTGGTGAGATAGCCTGACACAGATGAAATTGTTCGTCATATTTGCACCAACTTAGTGACCCTTGTCTCATTGCAGCTTCCCTGATGTTATACAATGTAATGTAACAATTCATAAACCTTGTCGGCATGATTTGACAAATAAATGGAGGCGTAAATCAGAAAAGCATTGGTCCATTTTTCTATGTCATTGATTTTTTCTTTGCACTCCTTCTGAGTAGTTTCAATATGCCCATATGTATATAGCCTGAAAACTGTGCCGCTACAATACTTGGACAACTCTATGGCCCCTTTAAGCATTAACGCGAGATTCACATCAGCGCCCTTAAAAATTTGTTGCTTAAGTGGGGCGGGCAAGTGAGCAGCAATATCGTCGTCTGCTACTCGCAACATTGGCAACCTTACATTGTTATTAGCGGTCTTACATGTGTCACCCGAGGACGACGGGCTATCTTCCGGCAACGTGCACAGAGGCATGCACAAACGTACATTTATGTGATCAGAGCCGCCAGAATCCGACTCATCTGTTGAGTTTTCGTTTGGAACAAAATTTGCTAAATCAGTTTTGCCACACCCCACTGAGAATTGTTTGCATTAACGCCTAATCTAGAATTAGGAATTAGTTGCGACTCTCTCATGAGTTGCTCAAAATCAACATATTACGTGACGTACCTGCATTTTCCTGCAATAAGCGGTCATCAACTGAATTCTCCAATTCGTCGGCTCTCCTTTTCCTGCCGCCGCTTCTAGTTTGCCTTATGTCCGCAGTACGTTTGTGTTCTCTAAGGAGAGAGTTTCCAACTCGTGCTCTGCCCTGACCTCGTGACATCGTAACTTAATTTTTTTTCTTTTTTAAATAACTTTTTTACATAAACTTGTTACTCGCACAAAAAAAGTGTGGTTGACTGAGAATGATGTCCGTGATTTCTTACTTTTATAGATAAAGAGTGGTTCCCAGACTAAAACAGCATAAATACATGTTACGTATACGCAAAGCAAGAGACCGAAACGGGTTTTACCGGACGAAGACATCACTTTAAAGAAAAGAACCTTAGTTATGAGACACGATATTTCGTGAAAAAATAAAAGAAATTATTTTAATTCAAAATTATAATTCTAAAATAATTTGCGTTATATAACTTTTGACTGAATTTATTTAGTTATGTGTAATCTTACTTCAGTAATCATGATTCATTTGAAACGACAAGAAAGTGTTGACAGGTATCAGACTTGATAATAAGAAATGATCAGAGACTAATATGAAATTAGTTTTAACACTTTAAAGCCTTTATGATAAAAATGTTTTCAATTTACTATCAAATTGTCGAGTGTACTGTCATCTGAAGCTCTTCCCCTGCGAAATGAACCAGTACTGTTCATGAATTATGCATGAAATATTCATGAATAGTTCAAATCCTGAATTCATGAAAAGTTCTTCAAAAAGCTTGAAAGTAAAATGAGACAAATTCTTTATATGT
The DNA here is from genome assembly GCA_022818135.1 of Saxidomus purpurata. NCBI lineage: Eukaryota > Metazoa > Mollusca > Bivalvia > Venerida > Veneridae > Saxidomus > Saxidomus purpurata. The sequence goes on along the minus strand of JAFMSR010000001.1, from coordinate 25,308,474 downwards.
CCATGAAATAAAGAGTTCATGAACAGTTCTTAACAAAGCATCATGAGCTCTTCAAGTACTTTTCATTGCCAAATATTCTAGAACAGTTCATGATTAACTAATGAACTACTCAAGAACAAATTGTTTTATGAATGGTTCAAGACACATTCATGAACTTGAATGTGCATGAACTGTTCATGAACGTTCTGCTCTATAAGCGTATTGTCTCATTTTTACTTCATGTTCTGGACATGAACTGTTCATGACTTTAAATGCATGAATAATTCATGAATTGTTTATGACAAGACCTGTCTTACATAATTCATGAACTACAACATATATTCCTGCATTCAGACTCTCCTATAACTCATCCGACTGTCGGACAAAAATTTGACCTGTCCAACAGGAAACTGCTATTTTGTCTGACAGTGTATAAAAGTTTGCATCCCTATCACAATAAACATGATAAAAAACGCACTGCTTTTTGCTATCTGCATTTAAAGCGACTGCACTCCAAATTCTTAGTAAATTTTAATTTTTTGGTAAAATCAATATATATTCAATTTGTCAGCATCAAGATTATTTTCTTTGTGTAAGAGCTAAAAATAAAGGTAGAAAAAAATATTTTCCCGAGCCAGGTTTTGAACTCGGATCTTTGCGCTTACAAAAATTTTACAGCGGCTTAACCTACTACACTACAGTGTCAGCTGATTTGATGCGAGTTAAAAATATTGATATACCAAAGAGCCCACCCCGTTAGTCACGGGGTGATATTTTCTACAATAAAAGTAAGCAAAACAACACATTTTAATTGTTTCTTTTGTTAGAAAACTTGTCACGTTATCATAATACAATGCCCCTGATACAGTAATGACAATTGTTTTCTTGAAATTGAAAATTTTCTTTTTTTAGCGTAACTTGTCCATCTGGAGTGCAGTCGCTTTAAATGTGACACTAAATCCAGTGCTGCATCAGTTTCACTTTAATGGACAGTTTTTTTCATATTCGTTCATCCGTTCTTCAATTAGGCAATGAATTGTTCATGACTAGTTCATGCATGGCCAAACCATGTTTTGCACTAAGATAATTTGCAAAACAAAATTTGATTTCATCCCAATTCCTCAATTTCATGTTAACAAACTCTAGTTTAGTATACCTCCTCTGCCTGTTGCTAGACAATAAACCAATTAAATAATGAGTGCTAGCAGATGTGTGAAAAAAGGTCGTGAAAACCTGTGACAAATAAACCTGACACAATTTCTTTATTGTAGACAAATGTGATTGTTCCCTTAAAAAGTCAGAACAGAAATTAAACAATAAAATCACTTACTTTTGCCAAAAAATGACATGAAGTCACTTACTTCTGCAAAAAAACACTTTCTTATTCCATCAGAAAAATTCCCTCCAAAAAACTTGTGACAAGTTGGTACACATAATATTTACATGCTGTGAGATTTGTCAGTCCCAGTTCTTAAATAGTTCATGAACTATTCATGAATGCTTGTGGTTCATGAAATGTCAGTGAGTGTCCTATAACATCAGATCACAGATAATTCAAGAACTCTGTATGATTCTTCAGTAGTTCATGAACTGTTCATGAAATATTTTCAAGAGCAGTTCATGTCCATAAGTTCATGAACACCAATCAAGAACACTCAAAGTCCAGTTCATGAACCATTCTTGAAGGGCTTAAAATGTTCATGATTTCATGAACTGCATTTCACAGGGGTTGTTTATTTAATCATGTTGAAGAAACTTTATCACAAAATACTATTTATTATGTACAAACTCAGATAGATAATTGGTTGTAGAGTGAAAGGCTTCAACACTACATCAAATTACAGCATATTGTTTTGCTTCACTTTTATTAATTAAAAAATTTAACAGTTACATTTTCTTGGTTTGGCTGAAAGAACAAAACAATCTTTTAAGTAAATAGCAATTATCAAATGAAAATCTAAAATACAATCACAAAGTATGTCAGCTTTGAGAAGACTAATTAAGGTCGGAAAAATAGTTGCTGGCATAGTGTGTGATGTATGATGTCATAATGTTTAATGAAGTCATGAATTATGTCATCAACATAATTGCAAATGTTAGCCACTGTTCAGGTTATTTTTGCAAGACTTTCAAATGTAACCATACAAAAAAGCAACAATCTACAAAATTGTTTGGTTGGGCTTCAAAGTCATTCCTTTTCTTTATAATATGAACATTACAAGATGATTTAATTTGTTTTAATGTCTATTGATGTAAGATGTCTTGACACCTCATTTTGACAAAATTCGTTACGCCTGTAATAGGTTTTTTTTAACCTGTAAGAGTCTAAGCTAGATATAGCTGATAGCTAAATATAATATTTTTACTATCGCAACATTGCAATGTTAGCTACTTATCAAACACTGAAAATCAAATGGGAGCATAATTGTGAAATATGTATAGGTTAATAGATATAAAAATGAGCTTTACCTGCTGATGATTTGGTATGTAGCATTACAAAAAAAGTGACACATAGAAAAAGTCAGATGATTCCCTAGACTGTACACAAAGAGGACAACAAGAAAAGAATTGATGGGAGGCATTAAAGGTGCTGCAAAGAATTTATTTTTTTGTTTATCTTTTGGTATCAGGTTATGTATTTTTACGAGTCATTTAGATAGCGCTTAAACCTACATAAAATGGTGCATTTTTATGAAGAAAAGTGCATGAAAGTGCTTCTTGCAACAGTTACAGTACTTCAGGGTTGCTCTGTGGTACAGTGGTTAGCGATCTAGACTACCATTATCTGAAGGCCTCAGTTCGAATCCTAGCCTCGACACTGGAAATTTCAGACTTAATTGCTTTTCAGTATTTTTCACCCATATCGAGATCAACTGGTATGAAACCCAGAAGTAGTCTTGAGTGTATAGGTACTATACACCAGGCATGTAAAGAAACAAGGGGTCTTTTTGTAGGGTCTAGTACCTGCAATCCAGTGTACAGTAAACTCCTCTTATAACGAACTCCTCGGGACCTATCAAATTTGTTCCTTATATCCGGAGTTCCTTATATCCGTATATTGAACAAGTTCCTTATATACGATGTATATATATCGAACTAAAATATATATCGAACAAGTATTTTTACAGTCAAATGTAATAAAATCCAAACCATCAACTTTTGATTTCTACCTCCTTTTGAGGAGTTATAAAGATATATAACTGTCACATGTATCCTTTTCTATACCCGTAAATCTATGTAAAATAATTGCAAGAATTTATAAAACATAAAAAAGACTGTTCATGTTTTCATTGGCAGTACTTAAACAAATACAATTGAAGAAAGCTGATTTTCACTCACTTGCCATAATTTGATATATTTTACAAGGTATTTATTAACGTAAAATATCACTTGAATATCGTCTTAGCAATTATGTTTGTACTCTCATTTAACTAGTTTACCAAAACGTTACACATTTGTAATGATTTACTTTTATGAATAATAGCTACAACTGTGCTATAAAAATAAAATGCAGATGGCAAAAGAAAAATGCAAAATCAACAGATTTTTTTAAACTTTTCGGGACATATTTGCAGTTCGATATATACGATTACTTTACTATACATTTTGCATTGTTGGGCCAGAAAATAGTGTTCCTTATATCCGAAGTTTCCTTATAACCGGAGTACGATATAACCGTATATTTTTACATTAAACAAAGAAGGGAAAAAATCGGGCCCAAAAAACTGTTCGTTATATCCGAAGTTACGTTATATCCGGAGTCGATATATACGGAGTTTACTGTATCTGTATCTGACTCTTCAACTTGCCCCTAAGTCTCGGCAGTTTCACCCTTTGAAAAGTACAAAGTATGGCAGGTACTATAAACAATAAAATCAAAATGCATGTTCTCCAGTTCTTTGCAACATTGTAGACATATTCTAGTAAATTGTTCTTGATTTGAGAACTAAATATATAACAATATTTTAGCATTTGTGGATGTCATTGAGAAATCTAGTGGTGTCTTTGGGTAAAAGGTTGGCTCGGAAGTTTCAGTTTTGAAATCAATGCAATATCTTTTTTGTTATTGTAATTTTACACTTTTCAAAACATGTTATTTATGGTATAGGTATCCTGGAAGTTAAAATATTATGCAATTTTGTGCCACCTAATAAAATTCTGGATGTTTTGGTTTGAATTAACTTTGTAATATTCCAGCCATATAACATATGTCATGGTTAATTTTTGTTAAAGGATCTGATTCATTGTAATCATCATTTGTCTAAATATAGTTATACATTAAATAAATTCCAGACTGTTCTGTCAAATATTCTGCACTAAGATAGAAAATGTTTCTGATGAGGTTCATCTAATTAACTGTTCAAGCTATAAAACTGTTTGATTTGGAAAATACTCCAGACAGTGCTCAAAAAAGTAAGGCCTAGATATTGAAAGGATTTTCATCAGTTCACAGGCCACTCCATAAAAATTTCCACGCAATGCTTTTATCTAGAAAGAAAGAAATTGTCATGAATTCTAGCCTTTGCTTGAAGATATTATGTTGAAATTTAGAACTATGCAATGTGGCATCTAGTTTTGTCCTTCTGTGTTGGTTTTCTTGCCATATACGGAAAATATTGGTCAATACAAATTTTATCATGGAACTTCATAGATATTTTCATAATAGTGCTGTTGAAATTTAAAATTTGAGTCTTTTATCTGAACAAGGAAGTTACTTGTGTCCTAGAATAGAATGTTCATACACATAGCACATAGTTACTCATAGCAGGTGTCAGCATTGGATGTTAAAATACATCTAGATATTTTAGATGATTGAACACAACATATATTTCACTAATGCATAATGGCATTATGTAAGTGGTTTAGTCATTGAGTCTGCCCTGCATGAGGTGATGAAATGTGCCGCATACCTCATGTTTCAGAAAGGACTTGGGAGTATGATGAGTCCAGATACAACAAGAAATACACCCATTCACTGGACTTGTGTATTATCTGTGAGCAGATAGGACAACTTGTACAAAACAAGCGCAGAAAAATATCAAAGTTATTCAATACCAGCATGGCCTCAAACATTTTTAGGTAAAGGCTTGAACCATGGAACTATATATCTGTATCGAAAAAGAATTCAGTCTGGCCACAATAATATAACTTAAAATTGAAAGCTTTTTTCTGGTCTGGGCAAGAACCTACTCCATCAGAGGCTCTTTCCATCATAGCACAGAATATTTGCCAGGACAGACTTGAATTTGTGCAATGTGTAATAACATACAAACAAATGATGACTACAGTGAAGCAGATCATTTAAGGAAAATTGAAGATGAAATTAGTAGTCTATGAATACACCAACTTTCTCATTCTGCGCATAGTCAGTCAGGGACTGCTCTTTCCCTGTAGACTACTATAAATGAATAAGTATTTCTGTACTGTTAAGAGGCAATTGCTCAGACACCTTTTAGCACATCATAAGACTTACAGCAAAGCTACTAGGCCAATTTTAAAGGAATCTTGCTGAAGAAAGAGAAACATCAAGAATTGTGCAAGGTGGCACCAAATCACGTAATTTGTTACCTATACCAAAATTAACAAGATCCATTTTGAAAAGGGTAAAATTACATCAGTAAAAAAGAAATCATATTGACTTCAAAGATGATCCTTTTGGGCTAACTATTTAGGTATAAGGGGGTTTTAATGGCAAGATGGCCTTTAACACTGGTTTGACTGTGATGCTTTTTTTTTTAAGCTCGACTATTCAAAGAATAAGGAGGCTATTGTACACGCCCCGGCGTCGGCTTCTGCGTTGGTTAAAGTTTTTTAAAAGTCAAAATATCTTGTAACTCAAGTATGTGTCTACCATGAATATATACACCTAAGGAAACAATCCCCATAACTCTGTTTTGATTTTTGTCAGATTTACGCCCCTTTCTAACTTAGAATTTTTTGTTAAAGATTTTTATAGAGTCAAAATATCTTGAATACTGTCAAAGGTATTGACTTGAAACTCAAAATATATGTTTACCATCAATATTTACACCAGAGGAAACAATTCCCATAACTCTGTTTTTATTTTTGACAGTTTTATGCCCCTTTTTAACTTAGAATTTTTGGTAAAAGATTTTATAAAGTCAAATATTTTGAATACTATCAAACTTATTGACTTTAAACTTAAAATGTATGTTTACTATCAACATCTTCACCAATGTTTTTGATTTTTGACATATTTATGCCCCTTTTTAATTTAGAATTTTGTCACAGTTTTTACCAGACTATTATATGGAAATACTCGAAATGGCTTACTTTTGTCATAGAATAATTATGCAGCATGCAGTGGTCATGCTTTTTCAATTTTATACACATCAATTTTGAAATGTTACAAAGTTATTCATGATCAAATATACAAGGTCATGTATTTCATTGAAATTATCCCCCCCTCCTCCCCCAAGTTGGCTTACTGAATCCAGAGTACAATGTGTAGTATAATGACAGAATTCTCTGAAATTCTCCTGGAGAAGGTAACAGTATCGGCTATTAGCACCTCTGCTGGAGATGTTATTATTATCAGGACTTGACCCCTATTGCCTTCATGGTTTGTTATCAGTGAAACCACAACATTTAACACAAAACATTTAAAAACATATCAAATTTATCAATGGAAAAAATATGTCTATACATCTTTTTTTTCATAAAATAATCAACTCTTTCCCTGCTTATTTCTAAAATTTACTCTTTCACCTATCAATTTGGACAGTAACATTATTTTTTTTACAGAAGTATTTAGTGAAAATGTATTGGCTGAGTATCGATCAGTGCAGATCATGATTAGACTGCACAGACATGCAGGCTGATCATGATCTACACTTGTTGCAAAGCAGGATCATTTTCAACAGCCAACATATTATTACAATTTCTCATAAGCATTAATCATTTTTTCATATTAGATTTACTTCAGCAAATAAAAACGTTCTAGAGCAATAAATAGAGAACTACGTTAACTGCAGATTCAAAAGTTTCCCAAAATGACAGAATAATTTTGATTGGTTTAGGTCATTTTAAGTCGCTGCTTTAAAGAAAGTAGCACTTAATAAACACAGCCTTCATATTTGTCACCAAAATCATAAGAAATTGTTAAACATCCAATGTAATATCACTTAATGATTTTGTATAAATAAGGTAGCGTGAAAGGTGTCAGATTTGCATGCAGTATATTTAAGGATCATAATCAAAATTGCATAACAATTAAAAGAGAACTATACTGACAGTATGATTTGGATTGCTATGAATTTTTAATATGAAATATGCATATTTGGATAAATATGAGTGTCTGATTTATAATGTTCATGGTGGTGTTAGATCAGGCGCAATAAAAAAAGAATGTTTCAAGTTGACATTTCCCCCTCCCCACAAGCACATGTATAAATTTAATATAATGAAGTACGAAACATAATGAGCAGACTTTAATATCTCCAACATGTATCAAAGTTTACATATCCTTCAGTAAGATGGTCTGGAAAATTAATAACAGATAAAGTTCATTCAGCAAATGTCTATATCATTTTCACTTTCAACTTTGTAAACTTAGTGTTTTGATTTAGGAGTGGAGGTATAAGATGTCTTTTTCTACGAGCACCCCTTTGTGGTGTATCATCCAGACGACGTTTCGGCTTTTTCCTCTTGAATGTTGGTAGGTCCTCCAAGCTCACAAATTGTGCCTCTGGCCCAAAGTCATATTCTACTTCTCCGCTAGCATTCTTTCTCAAACATCCACTTTGCAAGAAATCTGGCATCTGAGCTTCATGTACTCCAAATATCTGTAAATAATCTATCTGCAACTGAACCAGAATTGACAATTTTTCAATTACAGATTTAGGAGGCAACCACTTCTTTGGGTCAGCTGTTTTAATCCCATCAAGCTTACTGTTGTCTTCTACTTTCCCAATGGTCATTGTTCTTACTTCTTCATAATGTTATGTTAGAGTTTTTCAAACGTTTTGGGGTGTATATGTGCTTTATTAATTCTGTGAATAATGTAGTGTTCAATACATATCGGTCATTTTTGTACATGAATAGCTTGTGTCGTAGAAGAGTATTCTCAAAGACGGTTTTCAAAACAGTATCATGAGATATACCGTGAAATTTTGGGAGAAAATCATTGCCACCTATGCACAAGGTGAATGCAAGCTTCACACCTATGTTTCTATCCCCGTACACTGTTTCAAACAAAGTAAGCAGCGATGTAATATTGTATATATCCACTTTCCCTCCGGCCTTTTGCAGCACAACGTACACTGCATTTTTAGCTCGACTTTTCTATAAAAAGGGGAGCTATCCTACTCGCCCCGGCGTCGGCGTTGGCGTCACACCTTGGTTAAGTTTTTCGTACCACCCCACTTTATCTCAGAAGTATTAGAGGTATGGCTTTGAAACTTACCATACTTGTTTACCATCATAACCTCCATCTACAGACAAGAGTACATAACTCTGTCAAGGTTTTTGACAGAATTATGGCCCTTTTTTACTTAGAAAGTGTATTGAGCTTGGTTAAGTTTTTCGTACCACCTCACTTTATTTCAAAAGTATTAGAGGTATGGCTTTGAAACTTACCATACTTGTTTACCATCATAACCTCCATCTACAGACAAGAGTACATAACTCTGTCAAGGTTTTTGACAGAATTATGGCCCTTTTTTTACTTAGAAAGTGTATTGAGCTTGGTTAAGTTTTTCGTACCACCTCACTTTATTTCAAAACCATTGGAGGTATTGCTTTGAAACTAACCATACTTGTTTACCATCACGACCTTCATCAACAGACAAGAGGACATAACTCTGTCAAGGTTTTTGACAGAATTATGCCCCTTTTTTACTTAGAAAATACATTGAATATGGGTAAAATCCACTTATTGCCTTAACCCTTTGAGATATTGCTTTGAAACTTTTAATGCTACTTCATACCATTACCCCCATCTGTACGCAAGAGAAGGTAACTCTGTCAGGGATTTGTTTTAAAAATTAAGGCCTTTTATCGACTTAGAATCTTGGTTAAGTTTTTCGTACCAGTCCACTTTTTGACTGAACTGTTTGAGATATTAATTTGAAAGTTGGAATACTTGTTTACCATCATGATTCCCAAACATGGGCAGGAGAAGGTAATTCTGTCAAGGATTTTATTTGAATTATGGCCCTTTTTGACTTAGAAACTCACTTAAAATTTTCATTCTTGTCGATCCACTTGTTGACTTAACCATTTGAGATATTACTTTGAAAGTTGGAGTACTTATGTACCATGATGACACCTATCTGTAAGCAAGAGAAGATAACTCTGTGAAAATGTTTCTTGATTTGTACTTAGAAATTCCTAGTTAAAAGTCTTGTGTGCCCTTAACTGTCAAAGTTTTGTTTTATTGGCAAGCACTAAAAAAGTTGAGCACGCTGTCCTACTGACAGCTCTTGTTGAATCTGTTTTCTTCGTTCCGAGGCCAGTACTTGCTGATTGCCACTAAGTGGATATATACTGCATCTATATCTGCTGATGTAACAATATTAGCAAACAGCACTGTCTCCATCTTCCAGCTCTGTTTGCAGATGTATCAACCAGTCACAAACTGCCATTTCGGCTTCACCTTTCCTCTGTTTTATTTCATCTAAATTGGTTACTAGTCTTCTTCCATTATCATTAAATTTACACAGTATTCATCACTACATTCACATGCTCCACCACAAATACAGTCGTTTTTAGCTCAACTATTCGGAGAATATGGAGAGCTATTACAGTCACTTGTGTGTCGGCGTCGGCGTTGCTTCTTTGGTTAAAGTTTTGCCTGCTAAGTACTATCATGCACATATCTCAGTAACCACTTATGATATTGACTTGAAACTTTGTTCATGTCTTTAGGGGTGTCATACAATCAAGGCAGATAACTCTTGAAAAAATTTAGTACAAATTATGGCCCTTGTTTGACTTTGAAAATTTGGTAAAGTTTTGCCTGCTAGGTACTATCATGCACATATCTCAGTAACCACTTATGATATTGACTTGAAACTTTGTTCATGTCTTTAGGGGTGTCATACAATCAAGGCAGTTAACTCTTGAAAAAATTTAGTACAAATTATGGCCCTTGTTTGACTTTGAAAATTTGGTTAAAGTTTTGCCTGCTAGGTACTATCATGCACATATCTCAGTAACCACTTATAATATTGACTTGAAACTTTGTTCATGTCTTTAGGGGTGTCATACAATCAAGGCATATAACTCTTGAAAAAATTTAGTACAAATTATGGCCCTTGTTTGACTTTGAAAATTTGGTTAAAGTTTTGCCTGCTAGGTACTATCATGCAGATATCTCAGTAACAACTTATGATATTGACTTGAAACTTTGTTAATGTCTTAAGAGGTGTCACACAGTCAAGACAGATAACTCTTGTTTAAATTTAGTGCAAATTATGGCCCTTGTTTGACTTTGAAAATTTGGTAAAGTTTTGCATGCAAGGTACTATCATGCACATATCACAGTAACCACTTATGGTAGTTATATCAAACCTTGCAATACTGTTCAGGGTAAATTTTGTGTCAAACAATTAATTTACCAAAATTAAATCTATAGTTATAGATTTTGACTTTTTTTATGATTCAACTTTCCTAGTTTATACTTAATAGTAAGCAGAATTTTGTTTTGCTGTTACACTGATAAAAGTTTTGTTTTATTGGCAAACACCCACAATAGTCGAGCGTGCTGTCTTATGGACAGCTCTTGTTAGTTCTCAGCTGGCTATCAACAATAATGCATACATTTTGTTTCATATCCAGTGTTTCGATATTTTTGGCAAGATAGGTGCTTATTAGCTTTTTACCTTGATCTGTTTTTGTGATGACATCTTTACCAAGTGTGTTGCTTCCAATGATGCTGCTGGTACCTTTTAGATGCCCAACATCTTTGCATTCTTTACCTTTTTGTTGGTTTCTGGTGCTAGCTTTAAAATCATCTGGAGTAAAGTTATATTTCTCTTCACATACCACTATGTGTTGAAACTCTATTTGGCTGGTCTAAGACTCTATTCAACATTTTTTCAACCAATTTCAAGTATTCATCTCTGCTCTTAACTTTGCCTATTTTAAATTTTACTCCTGTGAATTCTATTGTACATATCTTCATAGAACTTGTAATTAGTTTGGGTATGTATGGTAAGTTCAGTTGAATGTATTCATCAATTGATTCGGAACCGGAGCACAATTGGACCATTTTTTTTAGAGCGCGTTGAATTCCTATTGCCTTTATCACTTTTGGCTTGGTACTGTCAGCTTTTAGCAATGATTGACAAGCATTGTTCTCGGATTTGAGTAACAGTCAACCATTTTTGTTTCCTTCAAAACATTCTTTTGCCTACTTTCTTCTTTAACTTGTCTCTCAGTTTTGGCTGTGAGTACTTTAGATTTGAGAGTTCTTTTAATTGTTATGCCCTTACTTCTCTTTGTTCTGCTCACTAGCTCAGGGGGACTGTGTTGTCTAAAATATTTTGAGTACTGTTTAGATTAAACATTATTTTTCTCTTTCTGAACATACCTCATCAGTAAAAAATTTTCCAACGTCATCACTTGCAGAATCAAGAATTGAAACTGGCAAAATAAGAGGGACCTTTGTGTAAACATTATAAGGAGTTAATGATTCCTCCAGCGAAAGCCCGCCCCTTCTCAAAATTAGTTCAGCTGTGGGGTAGATGTGATTAATATCTACATCTGTTATTTCCCAACCCATCTTGTTACTGTCTTCAGAGTTTGATTTTGATGTCTGTGTTGTTTCATTCAGGGAATCAATTAGTGCCATTCTGCAAGATACTGATTCCACCGTAGACCCTGCTCTAAACCCTTTTACAACTTCCAAATGGTCCATCTCTCTTTTTGTGTCACTCGCGAAGTTACGGTTACTTCCTTTAAATGGAGTGCTGTACAATGTCTCCTTCAGACAGCGATGGAAATATCCAGCAGAGTAATGATGGTACAGAAGTTTTACACAGTATGCTGCATAAGCGTTTGCATTGTTCACAAAGGAACAAAGCAAGGACTTTTTAATTGTTGTCAGAAGTAGACCATACCCAGTTGCACCTCCAAGTCGCTCAGCAAGTGATATTGCTATCACACTGTCACAATGGTTCATCATATCAACATGAAGAGAAAAACTAGCATTTCTTGAACAGCCATAAGCAATATATTAACTCTATTTTTTGCTCCACTTCTCAGATAAAGATGTACACTTAGCCATTTCCAGATCATTCAAGTAAGGCTTTGCACGTAAAGTACATTTACAAAGGTATCTAACAAGTTTCATATCTTTGACCCTAAGTCTTATAGAAAGTTACACAATACACCTGTTCTTAGACAAAAAAAACTATTTTACCGAAAAGCTTTCGAATAGTCGAGCGAGCTGTCATGAGACAGCTCTTGTCTGCTTCAGTATCAAAGTGCAATATTTGCCTTTTTCAATATTTGCCTTGTTCAAATAAAGATAAGACGCGCCATGACATTTTTAGCCTAAATGAGGTGCAACGTCATTCCAGAATAATGTTGTCAATGTGACGTCATTTCTTTAATTGCTTTTTTTATTACTTTTTGCCCGATTTTTATGCCCCCACAAAGTGGGGTGCATATAGCGTTGCACTTGTCCGTCCGTCAGTCCGTCCGTCTGTCCGTCCGTACGTCCCGAAATCTTGTGAACGCAACTCCTCTTAAACCGGATGGCAGATTTTGCTTAAACTTCCAGGGATGAACAACCTTAATGTGTAGATGGTAGTAAAGGAAGGAATTTTCGCGGCGACCAAATTTAACAGAATTATGGCCCTTTGTTGATTTTTTCACTATATACCATATAGAAATTTTGTGAAAGCAACTCCTCTTAAACCGGATGGCAGATTTTGCTTAAACTTCCAGTGATGAACAACCTTAATGTGTAGATGGAAGTAAAGGAAGGAATTTTTGCGGCGACCAAATTTAACAGAATTATGGCCCTTTGTTGATTTTTTCACTATATACCATATAGAAATTTTGTGAAAGCAACTCCTCTTAAACCGGATGGCAGATTTTGCTTAAACTTCCAGTGATGAACAACCTTAATGTGTAGATGGAAGTAAAGGAAGGAATTTTTGCGGCGACCAAATTTAACAGAATTATGGCCCTTTGTTGATTTTTTCACTATATACCATATAAATAATTGAACATATGAATTTTACATTTTTATGCCCCCACAAAGTGGGAGCATATAGCGTTGCACTTGTCCGTCCGTCCGTCCATCCGTCCGTCCGTACGTCTGTCCGTACGTCCCGAAATCTTGTGAACGCAACTCCTCTTAAACCGGATGGCAGATTTTGCTTAAACTTCCAGGGATGAACAACCTTAATGTGTAGATGGTAGTAAAGAAAGGAATTTTTGCTGCGACCAAATTTAACAGAATTATGGCCCTTTGTTGATTTTTTCACTATATACTATGTAGAAATTTTGTGAACGCAACTCCTCTTAAACCGGATGGCAGATTTTGCTTAAACTTCCAGGGATGAACAACCTTAATGTGTAGATGGCAGTAAAGGAAGGAATTTTTGCTGCGGCCAAATTTAACAGAATTATGGCCCTTTGTTGATTTTTTCACTATATACCATATAGAAATTTTGTGAACGCAACTCCTCTTAAACTGGTTGGCAGATTTTGCTTAAACTTCCAGGGATGAACAACCTTAATGTGTAGATGGTAGTAAAGGAAGGAATTTTTGTTGCGACCAAATTTAACAGAATTATGGCCCTTTGTTAAGTTTTTCACTATATACCATATAGAAATATTGTGAACGCAACTCCTCTTAAACCGGATGGCAGATTTTGCTTAAACTTCCAGGGATGAACAGCTTTAATGTGTAGATGGTAGTAAAGGAAGAAATTTTTGTTGCGACCAAATTTAACAGAATTATGGCCCTTTGTTGATTTTTTCACTATATACCATATAAATTTGTTGCGACCAAATTTAACAGAATTATGGCCCTTTGTTGATTTTTTCACTATATACCATATAAATAATTGAACATATAAATTTTACATTTGTAATTTAATTTAACATGTACATAAGGTTACCTGTAGATCATTTTAGGTATATGTACAGAAATGAAACAGTGGAATGAAAAAGTTCCACATAAAAATCTTACATACAGATATGCTTGCTCTTGTTTATGAGCACATCTGCACAGTGGGGGCATCCGTGTCCTTTGGACACAATTCTAGTTGTCTTAATAAAAGAGGCAGTAAATCTGTGATTTACTGTTTGAAATTACAAAATTCTTTCATGAATGCATTCACACATGCTTATGTGTCCGAATTTCAGAAAAATAAAGAAAAGAGGTAAAAAAATGCCAAAATATAACAAATATTGATGAACAAGACCTAAATATGCTTGGTTTCCATGTGACATAGCACTGTCTGTATCAGTATCATATTTTATAATAAGAATTTTTGTCTGAAACTTATGATTCAGTTGTTGAATAAATACATGTACCAGAATATACTGAAAACTAATTTTCAACCTACACCTCATTTGGACCCAATTTGTCATGGCTGGTCACATACTACCCATTGCCTAAATTTAAAAGTAGTATCAAACATTTTACTTTGAATCTAGTCCCGCCACTATGTGTCTAGTTAGACTCATCATCAGAGCTATGTCTCAGTGAGTAATAGAAATCAAAGGTGTATTATTCTTGGTATTATGTTGCTCTTACAAAGCTGTTTTAAAGCTATATACAGTCAAGACTGTCTGTAGTGACCGACGTTCGGAGAATTAAAAAAAGGTCACTGTAGACAAGGGGTCACTATACGCAGTATGTGTATGAAATGACAAAGTGTCTGGCAAATAGTAAATATTGAGTAACTGGTAAGCAATTTGCTTGCTACATTATATTACCGTCAGTATAAACAAGTTATTGGCAGTCTTTTTAATGTGGACAGACAGACAAAGTGATCCTTTTCAATGCCAAAAATTTAAGTTTTCGAACAAATTCAATTCCTTCGATGACAGACACTGTCTCAGTTACAGTTATACATTCTACAAATATTTAACTGTACGAGTTTACTCCCATTAAAAAAGTCGCTGGACACGTCCGAAACTATGTTTTGCGGAGAAAAAATTAGGGTCGCTGGACGGACTAGACAGGGAGTCGCTAATCACAAGCCATTTTAAGAGTAAAATGTTATGGGAGGAGCATAAAAGAGTCGCTGTTGACAGAATGTCGCTGAAAACAGGGGGTCGCTAAGACAGTCTCGACTGTACTTCTGAGAGGACAGTTTGTGAGCGTCTTTATTTCAATACAATGGCTGAACAGTTGGAAATAAGTAGACCTTCTGTGATTTGGCTGCCCTAGTACTGTTAAATATGCCTGACACTAAGGTTTAATGTTTAGGATGTCAAGTCACTGTATAAAAATTTAAAGGTATATAATTAGAATTTGGCCATGTAACAGATTTGTTTGAAACTTTAACATCTGATCTTTTACACTCATTTGTGTTCACTTAGCGCTTAACTCAAGTAAGACTTTCACTGGAGGTATTTTTAAAATTTGATTTTCCCTATCCTGGTTGCGTAAATAAGACAAGAGTTATTTTATCATAAGTAAAACTTTGATACACATACTTTGCCTACGGAAAGATATAAATATAAGACCTGTTGTATTATATTTGTGAAATATTTGCATTAAAAATTATATATTTAGATGGAATTCATTAGAACTTCAAGTTTGAAAAATTATTATTACCTCCCTTTACCTATCGTGGGTGCACACCCAAGATAGATTGGAAATAAATGAAGAATTCATAAGCTACACGTAGGTTTAAAACTTGCATATTGGTTCAGAATGTTAAAATATTTGTTATCATCTTCAAGATTGATTACTTTTGTTTTCATCCACTTTATCTTTTGCCCCTAGATGTCATAAACAAAATTTGGTACAGTTTCAGCCAACGATTTATAGTCTAAGAAATCAACCCCAAACACAAGACTCTTTCATCCATAAGACTTTTTTCATCAATAAGACTCTTTTCACTAATAAAAAACTTCGATAGTATATCGCCAGTAACTAAACAAAAAAGATATAATTTTTGTTTACTAATATAAGAGCCTTCACGGCAGACACTGAAGAAAATAGATAGAATTCTAATTTTCTTTTAATAATAAATTATTATCAAATTAATATGTCAACTTAAAAGAGATTTGATACTATAACAGCAGAAACTAAACAAAATCGATAGAATTTCAGTTCCTTTTGTAGGGGCAAGGCCACGCCAAACATAAGACTCTTTTACCTATAAAAACTTTGATAGTATATCTGCAGAAACCAAACATACATGTACCTTAAAACCAAAGTGAATACAACATAGATCTTAATGATATCTATATATATCTGTTTAGACAGTACAAAGGCCCACAGGCAGAGCTTAGATATTTGGAATGTTACTAAGCATTGTGTAGTGTACCTCTACATATTATGTTAAAATCATGACCCCTTGTATTATAGCCAGTATTATAGCCAGTGGTAGTCAGGTGAGCGATATAGGGCCATCTTGGCCCTCTTGTTTGTAGTTTGATGCCATGTCTCAGAGAGTTAACCAAGATATGTTCCCCTTGTGGCACTCTGAAGGTGTAAGGAGTGCTACTGAGATGGCAGAAGGTAACTCTGTCAAGGATTTCATTGGAATTATGGCCCTTTTCGATTTAGAAATATTTTGTATGCTACTGTAACAAAATCATGAAAAAATTATTGTAACCAAATTTAAAATATTATGCACAATATTATGTACTCTTAAGAAGATCAAGAACATTTGGAGAGGCTGATCAGTCAGTGGACCACAGAAAGACCTCAGGATAATTTTTATTTTACCTCCAGGTAGAAATTGTTTTGTTTACTTTGCGAAAGTATGTCTGCCTGTCATGTCAGACAAAATTTGAGCAAGTCAGGCAAAGCTTTGCTGCTGTCTGACTAAATGTCAGTCACTTCATGGACTTTTACACAATAGTTCCTGTTGTTCTGTCAGGCAAATATTTCATTGGACAGGCACTGTTTAAAAACTTTTTGGGAAGTTTATAATAAAGAAATTGCATATTGTCATGCATGGAAGGATTTTAAAATTACATAGCACATTAATTGAGCATATGGAGAGGACACAGACTGTGAGACACCTCTTTCGGGGACATTCGTCACTTGTGAGGGAAAGCTCTTGTTGTGGATAGACTTATTTAGAGAAAATCCACAAGACAGAGCTTAGATATTTTGAATGTTACTAAGAATTGTGTAAAAATCATGACCCCTTGTATTATAACCAATGGAAGTCAGGTGAGCGATACAGGGACCATGTTGTTTGAGGTCATGATGAGTTTGTGTGAAGTGAATTTAACTTTATATTTAAAAAAAGATAAGGGGAAAACTATCACCTCGGTATGATTGCTTTGTAAGTTGTTTTGAAGTTATTTGCCAGCATTGGTCAGCTACTTTTCTCGCATATCAGTTTTGCATGCTACAATTTTGAATTCTAGCCAGGTGAGCAATATAGGGTCATCTAGGCCTTCTTATTTAAAAAAAAACAATTCTTGTTATATAGTTTTCTTTTCAGTCTGATAACCCACTAGACAAGTTTTATTCTGCTGAAAGAAGCGATGATACATGTTCTATGTGCAGATAAAAGGATGACTTATGAGCTTGCTGATAAAATGTGTCTAAAATCAGAATTTGAAAGAAATTTAACTGTTTGTACAGTTGTTAGGAAGAATGCTTTTACAAATGCACTGTTTTTATGTGAAACATATTTCTTTGACATCAAATGTATAAATAAGTTCTTTCAACCTAAAACTATATATAATTGATGGGTTTGACAGTAGAGTCCACCTCTAATAACAGTCACTGCAAATGATAAGATTTTGGTTTTCACACAGCTGGGCTGACATAAAATATGGATAGTTTTGTACAATAAATGCCTCAAAGTATTTCACAAAGTCTAAGTGGTTGTCAAAAAGAAATAAAGGTGGACAAAAAGTATTTCATACTGTCTAGCCAGGATCACAGTGTTGTCACTCAAATTTCATTTTCAGATGAAATTATGAATTGCATGTTTTATCTCAATTGACTACTACAAAATAGTTGATGTTAAAATAATTCTTGTGACATTCATAATGTCATGTTTCATTTGTCTGTACAAAGGTATTTTTCAAAGACCATAGTTAAACCCCCAAACAAAGTAAAGGGGTGTATATAGGAGTCGCCCGGTGGTTGGTCGGTCGGTCGGGCAGTCGGTCAGTTGTATTTTCCTTGCCCGGAGCATAACTTGAAAACTACGAGTTGGAATTCAATATAACTTCATACAATGGTCAAGTACATTGAGAGGAAGTGCAGTGCACAAGAACCATAACTCCATCTTGACTATTTACAGAGTTATTGCCCTTTGTTACTTTTCCTTGTCCAGAGCATAACTTGAAAACTACTGGTTGGAATTCAATACAACTTCGTACAATGGTCAAGTACATTGAGAGGAAGTGCAGTGTACAAGAACCATAACTCCATTTTGACTATTTACAGAGTGATTGCCCTTTATTACCTTTCCTTGTCCAGAGCATAACTTGAAATACTAATTACAGAGTTACTACCCTTTTTAACTTTTCCTTGTCTGGAGCATAACTTGAAAAATACTGGTTGGAATTCAAAACAACTTCACACAATGGTCCAGCACAATGAGAGGAAGTGCAGTGAACAAGAACTGTAACTCTTGAGTAATATCAGAGTTATTGCCCTTTGCTCTTTATTGCCCTTTGTTATAGAGCATAACTTGAAAACTACTGGTTTGAATTCAATTAAACTTCGTACAATGGTCAAGCACATTGAGAGGAAGTGCAGTGTACAAGAACCATAACCCCATCTTCAATAATTACAGAGTTATTGCCCTATGTTACTTTTCCTTGTCTGGAGCATGACTACTGGTTGGAATTCAATAAAACTTCATACAATTGTCAAGCATAATGAGAGAAAGTGCAGTGAATAAGAACCGTAACTATATCTTGAGCAATTATAGAGTTATTGCCCTTTGTTACTTTTCCTGGTCTGGAGCATAACTTTGAACTACTGGTTGGAATTCAACAAAACTTCATACAATTGTCAAGCACAATGATTGGAAGTGCAGTGTACAAGAACAATATCTCTGTGTTATTTTTTTGCAAGGTACTCTTTTACTACTAACTTCCTCAGTTGATAAAGCAGTCTTTTGAGGGTATAAATCACATTTGGTGATAGGTCTAGTTTAGTTAGTTTTGAATGTTGTACATTGTATACTAAAGTTTTTAGAAAATGATTTGGCTTGCTCACTTAGCGTCAATTTGCACTTCTGTTAAAAGTCTAAGGTGGAATATATGCACAGATTTTGATATTAAGCTTTGATAACTAACTTTGTAATGTACCTATGCATCAATGTTTTCTATCTTTACTTAAAAGCATCATGTTTGAAGGATGTGGCTTAACTGTTCACTTAGCATCAGGTACAAATATGTGTACAGGTTTTTGAGAACTACTTAACTTTGTCCTGTTGAAAAGATTTTTAGCTTGATTATTCAAAGTACAAGGAGGCATCAGCATTGCTATCGGCACCTGCATTGGTTACAGTTTCTTAAAAATGCCAGTATCTTCAATACCATCAAACATATTTACTTCAACTTGGCATACTTGTTGTAAAGGCTGTAGAGACAACTGCAACGTAACTCTGTCAACCTGGCATATTTGTATGTTTATGCCCACAAAGATGGGCATATTAAAATTGCACTGTTTGTCCGTATGTGTCCAGGCTGTAACTTTTTCATGCATTGAAGGATTTTGAAATACTTGGCACAGATGTTCATCACATCAAGACAACGTGTCGAGTGCAAGACCCACATCCCTACCTCAAAAGTCAAGGTCACACTTAGAGTTTAAGAGTAATGGAATCCTGCATGCATGTTAACTCTGTCATGCATAGGAGGATTTTAAAATTACATGGCACAATTGTTGAGCACAAAATATTTGTGTCAAGGTCACAATTGTCAAATATATGACCCTTTTTGCACTTTGATTTTGTCAAGATAACTTAAAGTTGGCTATAATTTTGCCATTTCTTATAATATTCATGAAACTTCCAAATTATATTGCTTATGACAACATGGTCATGATGTAACCCCTCTACCACTTAGCAATAGCGTATAGGGGTATCAAACAATTAAGTTACCATAAATAAATGGGATGGGGAGGGGGAAATAGGAATCGTCTCCATACGTCCGTCCATAATATTTCCTTGCTGCTCCATATCTTAGCCACTTGAAGGATTTTGATGAAACTCCGGTCTGATGTATTTCATCAACATGATGTGCAGAACCAAGGCTGGGTGTAGGTCACAATTCGAGGTCAGATATTTGGGTCTAACATTTCCTGTCTGCCACATACGTCTTAGCCCCTTGAAGGATTTTGTTAAAATTCCGGTTTGATGTTCATCTCGTCAAGATAATTTGCAGAACCAATGAGCCACTC